>JAODAL010060366.1:0-20931 GCA_025379985.1 Phyllomedusa bahiana | reverse complement strand
CGGCCCCCAGTGTGGTGGGGCCAGTGCGGGGACAGGGCGCAGTGCGGGAGTAAGGCGCCGTGCGGGTCTGCGCCGAAAAACAGTTCCGATGCGAGACAGGCTGGAACAGCGAGAAATCATTCCAGATGTCGGTGCGGAGTATGAATCAAAAATCGCCTTTATAAAGGCAGAAAACATTCTCATGAAAAGAGCTGAAACCTAAAAAATAAAAAATACATAAAACAAAATCACTTTCCAATATCCTAATTCAAGAATTAGGATATTGGAAATTGCCGTGAAATACAGTAATTCAAATTCCGAAAGCTATTCTGATTGGTCTTCATAAACCAGCCAATCAGAATAGGAGCGACTGTGAACCATTAAAACCTATGGGGAAGTTTAGACCAATCAGAATCCACGGCGGGATAGTTCAAAATACAGTAAAAATGCTGAAAAGAGCTGATTGGTTAAGCTACCGGGGACTTGGCTAGCTCAGCCAATCAGAATAGGAGCGACAAAGTCCCATTATATCCTATGGAGAAGTTTGGACCAATCAAAATCAAAGGCGGGACAGTTCAAAATACAGTAAAAAGACAGAAAAGAGCTGATTGGCTGAGCTTGCGGGGACTTGGCTATCCCAGCCAATCAGAGCGTTAGCTACTTCTCCCATTATATTATATTGAGAGATGTGCGCTCTGAAATCTCGTCGCTCAGCGCCTTGCTGCATTAAGTATTAATTCAAAAATTATTTTTATTAAATGAAAATCATTATCAGATATAGAGCAGAACCCTTCTTTACAAATAAAGCAGTTAAAAACGCGAACAACGCGTTTGTCGCCGATACCGGCGCTACATAAGGAATTGCAATAGAGAGAATTGCCGGGAAATACAGTAATTCAAATTGTTTAAGCTATTCTCATTGGTTGGCATAAACCAGTCAATCAGAATAGGAGCGACAATGTCCCATTATAACCTATGGAGGAGAATTGACCAATCATATTCAAAGGCGGGACAGTTCAAAATACAGTAAAAATGCAGAAACGAGCTGATTGGTTGAAGCGGCGGGGGCTCGTCCAGCTTAGCCAATCAGAGCGCGAGCTACTTTCTCATAGAGTTCTATGGGGAAAAGAAATTCTGAGCGCGCTCTGTGATTGGCTAAGTTAAAAGAGGCGCCGTTATTTGGACCAATGGGAGAGCGAGCGATGCTCCTATGGGTTTTCTAATGCAATCTGAAATCAAACTGTACATGGCCAAAAACAAATTATAACACTACAGAAGTGTACTGATGTGTATATAAAACGAATGATAATATGGGGTAACGAAAAAAAATATTAAATCAATAAAATCATGTTTATTTCTTTATTTTCATTGCACCCATACTATTGATCCTTGGCTAACGAAAATAAAGAAATAAACATGATTTTATTGATTTAATATTTTTTTTTCGTTACCCCAAAAAACAGGCGGAAAGCCCGATCATACATGTCGCTCCTTGAGCGAGATTAGGCCACCAATAATGAAGAGAGATCAGCGAAAAAGATTTCCGACCACCCAGGTGACCGGCTAATTTGGAAGCATGACCCCATTTCAAAATTCGTATCCTCAACGCTGGACAAACAAAAGTTTTTCCTGGAGGAACCCATTGGAGGTCTAGGGGGGCTGCAGGATCAGGCGTTCAGGAGGAATGATGTATTGAGGCTTAAAGACAAAGCCAAGATTATTAGACAAATGAAACAGGGCATTAGCCTTCAAATTCTTCTCCACACGCCTAAAGTGTAATAGGAAATCAAAGCGAGAGAATAAGAGAGACCATCTGGCCTACTGGGGGTTTGACTGTTCTGCAGTCTAGAGAAATAGGGTCTTCTTATGGTCAGTGTAGATATTCACTGGATGGCAAGCTCCTTCTAGAAGGTTGCAACACTCTTTTATAGCCAATTGAATGGCCAGCAACTCTCGATCCCCTATGATATAGCTCCTTTCTGCAAAAGAAAATGTTTTAGAGAAGAAACTGCAGGTTTTGGTCTTGTCAGTAGAAGTCTGTGTGACTACTGCTCCAGCTCCTACAGATGAGGAATTCACCTCTAGGTAGAAGGTTTTTTTTTTTTATCTGGTTGAGTCAGAACAGGTGCTATGGCAAATGTAGTCTTGAGTTGGGTAAAGGCTTCTTCCGCTTACGGCGGCCAAATTTTACTATTTTTTGGTTTGTGACACCATGGCCATTCCTAGGCTAAATTGCACTCAGGGCGAGGTGAAGAAATTCCGCGACCCCCCCCCCCCTGTAAAATAATGCGCCACAATGCAACACAGTGCTTCACCAGATAACTGTCCCCTGTAGCCATGTAATACCCACCTGTAACCAGACAGTAGACCCAGCAGCCATAATAGTTGCCCCTGTAGTCAGTTGCCCCTGTAGCCATGATAGTTGCCCCTGTAGCCAGTGTCCCCCTTGCAGCCAGTGTCTCCCCTGCAGCCAGTGTCCCCCTTGTAGCCAGTGTCCCCTTTCTTGCCAGTTGCCCCCTGTAGCCAGTTTCCCCCTGTAGCCAGTTGCCCTCTGTAGCCAGTGTCCCCCTGTAGCCAGTGTCCCCGCTGTAGCCAGTGACCCCCTTGTAGCCAGTGTCCCCCTTGTAGCCAGTGTCCCCCCTGTAGCCAGTGTCCCCCTTGTAGCCAGTGTTCCCCTTGTAGCCAGTTGCCCCCTGTAGCCAGTTGCCCCCTTGTAGCCAGTGTCCGCTTGTAGCCAGTTGCCCCCTGTAGCCAGTGTCCCCTGTAGCTAAGGGTTTTTAAAATAATAAAAACTTACTCACCTTTCCAGGATCCCTGCAGCGTGTCCAAGTCCCGGGAGCCGGGGTTCAGTGTAGGCGGCGTGACGTCATCACGCTGCTTACACTCAGCTCCCGGGTCCTCCTGGGAGAAAGCCGTGCGTCCCCAGCGACGCTGCTGTGTATGTATCGGCGCTCTGACTGAACGCTGATACATACAGGGGAGGAAACAGGAGGGGAGCGATCCGTCCTGCCTCCTCCCTGTACCGGCAGCTGCATTAATTGTATACAGCTGCCGGTAGTCAGAGGCTAACCGCGGGGCGGTGAGGCGGGCGGCACCCCCCTCGGGTGAGGGGTGCGTCGGCGCCCCGAGAGATCGCCCGAATCGCCCGCCCCTAGGAATGGCCTTGAGTGACACTTTGGGCACCGCTAGGGTAGAGAACAGGGTAATGAATTGGTGGTAGTAAATTACAAATCCCAGAAATGCTGAAAGGCCTGGAGACCGACAGGTCAAGGCCAACAAAGAACAGCAGACAATCTTGCATATTCCATTTGTAGAATGTTACCCGAGACCAAAGTGTGGCACACTTTAGGAATTCTCTATTAAAGGAAGAGATTGCTAGAGGATTATATAGATGAATCACTGGTCAATGAGTTGATAAAATTCCAGCAGAATCAGAGTCTGGACACCAGATGGGGAGTTGAGCCTGACCAGCATAGTCAGGTGAGGAGAGGAAGTATCTTCTCCTAGAATCGCCTCTCCCATGAAGCCTAGGCGCTGAAGTTTCCCAGGCAAAGAGGACAATCCTTCAGAAAGTGACTCTGCCTGCCGCAATGCAAGCATTGATTCTGGCATCGTCTGTGACTGCATTCTTCCTCAGACAAATGGGTGTGCTTAAATTGCATAGGCTCATCTCAAGGAACTTCAGGTTGGGGCACTGGAGGCCTCCGGAACGCTGGTGCTAGTTGAGGAAGCCTGCAGGGCCTACAGGATTCATGTTGCTGGTGGAGCTTTTGTTGTAGCCAAAGCGGATATTAATTTCAGTTGCTAGATGGATGAGATCATCCAGAGACGTTGAGAGGTCTTGGCCTGCCAATTCATCCTTGATTCTTCCAGCAAGACCTTCCCAGAAGGCTGCCATACAAGCATCATTATTCCAGATAAGCTCAGAGAACAGTGTATAGAACTGTACAGCATATTGCCCGACAGTACAATTGCCTCGACGTAGGCGAAGCAGAGATGACATGGCAGAGAAAGTGCACCCAGGCTCTTCAAAGACATTGTGGAAAGTGTCCAAGAAGAGTTGAAAATTGACCTTTAATGGATACCCTTGTTCCCTGTAGGGTGTGGCCCAGGCCCGCATACATCGAAAAGCAAACTCACTATGAAGGCCACCTTGGTACATTCTGTGGGGAAATGTTACGCCATCATCTCTAAATGTATTATGCACAGATTTGGGACACCTCGGCAAGTCTAAGTGTTTCCATCAGAGCATGGAGACCAAGGCAGGTGCAGAGCTAGAATAGAGGGTACGGTTGGAGGAGGGATCACTACAGGTCGGTGAGCAGGTGTGACTGTCAGGAGGCGTGCAGCTAAGTTCTGTACCATATTGGGGATAACCTTGACGGGCAACTTCAACCATGAGTTCTTGAAGTTTAGACAGCGGCACCTGGTAGGATCCATTGCCAGTTGTACTGTCTCCTAGTTACGGGAGGTGGATCCTCTGGATCCACCAAGAGAAGAGGGTATGAGCCACACCAGAGAGCGGAGTCTAATGGAGCCTCTGGTTCTTCAGCTCCCACCGCAAGGCCAGATGAAATTTGCTGCAAGGGACTCCCAGGTTGTTACCCTTGATGTGACCACTTGCAGTAATGACCGGTGTCAGGAAACAGCCCGCGCCCACTCGAGGTTCGACGGCCTGATTTGGGGTGTATCGTGACATTGTGCTCCCCCTAGGGATGCACAAGGTCAGCCGGATACAGTTTCACAGCTAACCCCTGTGCGCACAGGCGCAGGAAGACCCAGGGAGTGTGAGAAGATACCTCATAAGCCCACAACCCTGAATGGCTGGGAGAGATCTGTTTACCCACACTGATGAAACAGAACTCTGCCAGTCCAGTAGACTGCCACGAGTTCCTCATTGGTTATAAGACCAGTCCATCACCGACTTACAAGAAGGCCAGGAACCAGCCCAGGTAGTGATATATTAAAGACCGAGAATAAGGGCACGTGAGATCTGGTCGATCAAGACAACAGACTCAAATTTATAGATTTAATTCACATTGGAGGGTGCACTAGACAAGCAATATATACATAGGAACAATCCTGTACAGATATTGGTCAGAGGTGCAAATACTGATATGGTTACAAAGAGGCAGCATATATGTCTATTTACCTTAGGTTGGCCTTGTGCTGGGCACACATGAGGGATGAATGTGGGCTGGCTCCTGTTTGGGGATGCTCCTGGAATGTTGGTGAAGTTACCCCACATCCAATGAGACAACAATGGGCAAAGCCGGGTTTTGACTTAAAACAGTACTGGGACAGCCCACGTCGCATCCCCTGTAACGCCCACTCACGCCCCTGGGACGGTCTATCTCTTCTCCCTCTCGGGCCATACTGTTTTGGATTTGGACACAAAATGGGTCATACTGTGGCAGGGCATTGGGACAGAACTGAGCCAATGGCACCATCAGAACCGGATGGGCATAAGCTACCACTTGGTACCAAACACTAGCCTTATGCTTCATTCCTTGTCCAAGCTGTGGGTTGCTTGCTTCCCATGTGCCCTACAAACGCAGGAGTGACATCTATGCGTGTGAGAAGTTTCATATTTAAAAATATGAAACTGGGGTGGACCTGTGATGCACGTTTCTTCTATAAATCCTTGTGAAATATTGGTGCCGCTCAAACTCGTATGACTGTTTGAAGTGGGGATCTGAGAGCAATTGTGTACGCTAGCCTGAGCCAGGTGCTAACGAAATTAACTGACAATGATTTGAAACTTAGATTCCCTGCTGGGAGAGACTCCTATCTGGCTGGGGGAGTAGCCAGGACTTGCTGTCTTGCCTAATTGATGCTTCCTGGTGACTTTTTCAATCTGAGTTTGAAGTTATGAGAGCTGCTGGGTTTTCCCTCACATCTCCCCCTTTAAAGGGTGCAACACCTCTCGGTGTTCTTGCATGTGACCACTTGCCCCTTCTCCCTGTAGGGACAACCCATCAGTGTTGCCGTGGTGCTGTTGGAGCATGAGGCTCCAGCGTAACAACCTCTTATTGGTTCTGGAGACAGTGCGTAACCAGCTAAGGGGGTTGTGGTCTGTCTCTATGATGAAATGATACCGTATAAGTAGGGCTGCAGACGCTGCAGTGCCCACACTATCACCAAGCGTTTCTTCTCCATTGTGGAGTAGGCCACTTCCCTTAGCAAAAGCTTCCGGCTCAGGTATATAACAGGATGTTCCTGTCCCATTGTCTTAACCTGGCTGAGCACTGCACCGAGGCCAAAGTCACCAACGTCGGTTTGTACTATAAACTGCCAGATGAAGTCGGCTGCTTGTAGTACCAGGGAGCTGGCATAGAAGGCCTGGAAGTTTGTCCAATCGACTGCAGAGGACAACCTCTTCCTGGTGAGGTCCATCAGGGATTTTGCCAGGATACTTTAGTGTGGAACAAACCTCCTATAGTACCCGACGGTGCCTACTTCTAGGTCCTGGGGGTAGGCCAGAATGCGATGGCATCCATCTTTCCGGGCTCTCGCTTCAAGGCCCTCCCACCTACCTGGTGCTCATGTCCAGCTTTCACTTTTCCAGTTTAATATTCAAGCCTGCCTGGCGGACTCGCCCGAGCACCTGCATCAGATGTTGGAGGTGATCCTCCCAGTTGGCACTGAAAACGGCTATGTCATCCAGATACGCGGCCGCGTACCCTTCAAGCATGTTGATCATCAAAGTGGCAGGAAAAGTGGCAGGAGCATTCTTCATGCAGAACGGCATGACGGTGGACTCGTACAGCCCGAATGGGGTGATAAAGGCAGAGCTTTCCCGTGCATCACGGGTCAAGGGAATCTGCTAAAATCCCGGGCTCAGATCCATGATGGTCAGGAACTTGGCCGCGACCAATTGATCGAGCAGGTCATCGATGCGCGCCATTGGCTACGCATCGGTGACCATGACAGTGTTGAGTCCCTTGTAGTCCACTTAGAACTGGGTGGTCCAATCCTTCTTGGGTATGAGGACTACAGGAGAGGCCCAGGCACGTTGGATGCCTGGATGACCCTCAGCTTCAACATCTCATCAATCTCCTTGCACATGTGTTGCTGCACTTCGAGGGAGATCCGATATGGTGAACGCCGGATTGGGGGGCGATCCCCGGTGTACATGTGATGGAATGCTGAATCCTTCCTTCCAGGCACATTGGTGAACAACTCCCGGATGGGGTGGAGAGTTGCCCACAGTTGGGACCGTTGGCCCTCCAGGAGTTGTCTGCAAATCCCCACATCCTCTATGGATCCACCCGCCCTGATCTGAGCGAGCATATTCAGGAGGGTCGCCATCTCTCCTTCCTTGGGCAGGTTGCACACGAGAAGGGCACATGCCTCCTGCCTATGATGCGCCTTCATCATGTTCACATGGAAGGCCTTCCGCCTTCCTCAGTAGTGGTCCAAGGTGACTAGGTACATTACGGCATTGAGTTGCTGGTGCATGACATATGGGCCTTCCAAGGCTGCCTGAAGCCTGTCCTGTGGTACATGGACTAGTACCCACACTTTCTGACCCACCTGGTAGGTCCTCTCACAAGCGTCTGGTCGTACCATTGCTTCTGGTCGGCCTGGGCCCGTTGCATATTTTCATGCACTAGCTGCGTCAAGGCCTGCATTTTGTCATGGAAGCGCACAACATACTCGATGACCTACACCTCCGGGGTGGCTAAGTCTTCCTCCCAGGCCTCCATCACCAGAGCCAAGGGCCCCCATACACGTCACCCATACAGGAGTTTGAAGGGGGAGAACCCTGTTGAGGCCTGTCGAACCTCCCGGTAAGCGAACAGTAGATGTGGGAGGTACTGCTCCCAGTCGTGCCCGTGGGTGTCTATCAACATCTTAAGCATCTGCTTCAGGGTTCCATTGAACAGACCATTAGTCAGTCTGTGGGTGGTACGGGCTGGCCACCAGATGTTGCACCTGTATCTGCTTACAGAGGGACTCCATTAACTGTGACATGAACTGGGTCGGTCCCCCAGTCAGTGAGCATTTCCTGGAGAAAGCCCACTCAAGAAAAAATCTCCAGTAAGGCGGTGGCCACCATGACATGGCTACTGCTTCTGGGTACCAAGTGGCATAATCTGCTACCATCAATGCGATGCGTTTCCTGGAGCTGCTGGAAATGGACAGCGGTCCAATTAAATCCACAGCCACCCTCCTGAGAGGCTTGTCAATGATGGACAGAGTTACAAGTGGAGCTTTGGGACAAGGCCCCATCTTCCCCACCCTCTGGCAGGTGTCGCACGAACGGCAGTAAGCAGGCACATCGGTCCCCATCTTTGGTCAGTAGAAATGCTGGGCCAGCCTGTTCTTTGTCTTGGTGATCCCTAGGTGTCCAGACATCGGAATCTCGTGCGCAACCTGCAACAACTCTGCCCTGAACGGATAGGGTATCACCAACCGTCGGTCCCTGGGCCACGCTTCCGGTGAACCCGGTCGGACTGTCACGTGGTATAGCCGTCCTTGGTCCTAGACCACCGCGCGGTGTCTGAGTCCAAGGGAGGCTGTGTTGCCTGCTCCTTGAGAGCGTTCAGACTGTCATCGGCCTCTAATGCTGTCTGAAACTCTCGTGGCCAGAATGCATGAGACTGCCACGTCTTCTGTCAGATCCCCGGGACCTGTCTTCTGGCCCTCGCCTACCCTGGCACTTACCTGGTCCGATGGGAGGGTGCCGTTGGGCCCCTGAGGAACCTCTTGGCTCCTGGCACTCCCACTGCGCGTGACAGCTGCCACGACTGCTGAAACCACTGGTGGGGCTTCCTCCCCCTCTGTGTCTATGCCAGCCGCCGGTCCAATCGGCCTATACTGGCCCTCTGACATCCATTCGTGGGGAGACCCTGCCCTGTGGCCTTGACTTCCTCATAGGTTATGGTGGCATCGCTGGGCAGATCCCCAAAGATTTCCAGGGCTTTATCCCTGAGACGAGGATTTAGGAACCAGACCCACTGGTCCTCAGGTAGATGGTGCTGGTGGCAAGTTTTCTAAAATTCCAGCAAAAAGGTGTCCAGTTCCCCGACTTTATCCAGCATGGGGAAGTGCTCCGCTCATAACTTTGGGACCCGGGTCTCAGGTGACTCTTGAATGACCAGGATGGGCTGTGCCCAGGGCCGTTCCTAGGCTAAGTTGCACTCAGGTCAAAGTGAAGAAATGTCGCTCTTTCCTCCCTACCCCGGTAACATAATACATCACAATACGACACATTTCATCACCATCAACCAAATCTAAAATACACAAAAAGCTTTACCACAATGCTACGTATAAAACTACTAAATAATAGTCATACAGTTACCAAATAACACCGCTACACCAACCAGAATCCCAGGCAAATAGTGCCCATGTCCAACTAAGACCACATATCACCAGCACGAAGTGACCGAGTAATACCACCACACCATGACCACATATCACCACTAGTGATGAGCGGTTGTGTCAGCTATCGTTATCGATTCGATAGTCGATATCGGCAATTATCATGACGATATCTGTTATCCAATAGTCGATAACAGATAATCGCCGATGACCATTAAAGTCAATGGGAGAGGAACAACACCTTCATTCTTACACCCAAACAGGGCTGGAGAAGCTGGAATTAACATCCACAACAGTAAACTGGATATGTGCTACATCTTACACAAGACAATTAGGTCATAAAAGTCACAGAAAAAAAGGCACAGACCATTCACTATCCCTGTCTTGTACCACAGCGTGACCTTTAAACCTGCATGACCTATAAATTAAAAAAGTGCAAAGGGCAGTATGTTTTTTAACCACATTTTTTTTAACGGACTTTGACTATCCCTACCTGGAACCAGAAAACCCCTTTAAAACCCCTTCTGACGACAAAATTAAAAATCCCGGGAAAAAGGAATTTTTAAACCCACCATTTAGTTGAAAGGGGACATGACTAACCTGTCCTGGGCCACAGCATGAGCCGAAAACCCTGCATGCCCCCCGATTAAAAAAGTGCCGGAAAAAGGATTTTTCAACCACCATTTTAGTTAACTGGACATTGACTATCCCTGTCCGGCCACAGTATGACCTTTAAAACCCTGTCTGCCCCAACAGTAAAAAGTCCGGAAAAAGGAGTCTTTGCCCCACCTTTTTAGTTGAACTGGACTGACAAATCCCTTTCCCGTACCACGGGAGACCCTCGAACCTAAAAGACCCCAGATTAAAAAGTGCCAGAAAAAAGGATCTTTAACCACCTTTTTATTTTAACGGGACTTGACTATGCCTTTTCCTGGCCGCAGCATGCCCGTAAAACCCCTGATACCCACTTTTTAAAAAATGCGGAAGAAAGTAGTTTTTAAAGCAGTATTTTAGTGAAATGGACATTGACTATCCGCATCCCTTTAAATCAGCATGACCCAAAAACCCCCCACAGGGGCCCCCATGGCCCAGCGAAAATTTCGCAATAAAAATAAACTTTTTAAAAAACAATTCTTTTCCAAACTGCTGCTGCAGAGGTACTTGCATTCTCTGGGACATTTTCCACATGACATTAGAATGTAAGCAAACGAAACAGATATCCCCAGTGTTTTAACGAGCCCCGTTTGAAAAAAACCCCCCATTCACTGTCAAGTGGGGTTGAAGGAAAAATTTGATCAAGGCGGGGGAGGCGTAAACGGATCACCCAGGTCAGCGGCAGAGCCGGGCTTACAAAGGGGTGGTGACAGCAAGGGCTGGCGTCCGTCATCTATTAACACGCAGGTTCTGCTAGCGGGGCCCGAGTTACAGTGGGTGCGGTGAGAGCCCAGGCTGGTGTCCGTCATCCATTTACACGGCAAAAAATGCCCTTATGAAGCAGCAACGAAAACACTCGTGCTGAAGCAGAGTCCGGAAGCAGAAGTGTGAGCTAAGACTTCCAGCCTTCCTCTGTACACAGTCAAGACCTGGGTAACACTTGAGAAATGTATGCCTCTACGAGAGCGCTTGCCCCTCCGTATGAGTGCGGACCAATTGAGCTTCACTTGGAGATGCTGGTGGTTGACGCTCCTGTTTCACCCAGGTGCCCTTTTTCTTGGCATTCTTTTTCTCGTTTTACTCAACGTGTTGCAGGAAATTGTCTCTGTTCTCGGGGTGGCGAATGTGCTCCATACACCATGTCCTCTGAATAACCTACATCTGTTCAAGTCTTCCTGTACCTCCCTTGTACAATTCAGAGGAATATTTGTATAAGCTATTTTGTACATGCAATTTTTTTAGTAGTTTAATTCTAGAAAACACATTTTTAAAATAGGATGATATCCCACCACCTCTTTGTTTCTCTTTTTTTTTAGTTGTATTAAATGGGTTGTCTCACTACAGGGATTGCTAGCTATGTTAAAGATTTTGCAACAACAAGTCATTTTGCAATATGTGTCCATTAACAGTGTCCTACCTATTCCTGTTTTTGACAGCACCATGCCCCATAAATTTCAAAACATCATCCTTGAGCCACTGTTGACAATTGTGAAGAACAAATGTCTGTTAGAAAAACATTTTTTATAATAGGACCTGTAGTATAGCTGCATTTCACAGCAGCATGACCCAAAAAAATATAAAAATGACTTCTCAGCCACTGTTAAAAATTGTGAGGGAGAAATGCCACTTAGAAGCCACATTTCTGTTCAAAGGACCTTGATTACAGCTGTATCTCACAGCAACCCCTACCCCAAAACCACTTTACAGTGCGAAAATTTGAAAGATGAAGTGAGTAAATGGAATAGGGTTTTTCATGAAACCTTGTACAATTGTGTCTTTTTCAGTCCCTCACCACAAAACCAGCAAAAGACCTTTGGGAACTGAGAATAAAAAATTGCAGTAAGAATGACATTTTAAAAAAAAAATTCAAGAGCCCCATTTCTGTTTGAAGAGGAATGTGAAGTAGACCGGCAACTAATCGGTGACCTCGACAATTGGGGCCACAACATCATCACAGATCCATGCCTGATTCATCTTGATGAAAATCAATCAACATTATCTGTGGAAAGCCGGATGCGTTTGTATGTAATGACTCCTCCAGCTGAGCTGAAGGTCTGCTCAGATATGACACTGGCTGCTGGGCAGGAAAAACACCTCTATGGCGTGGCGAGCGAGCTCGGGCCATTCATCCTTTTTGGATACCCGAAGTCGATTGGGTCCAGAACATATCTAAAAACATCAGTGTTGAGACGCAGATAGTCGTGCACCATGATCTTAAGACGGTATCTGTGTGTTGTATGTGTGCCCTGCATTACATGCGTTGGTGAGGTGATAAATAAGGATTGCCAGAGGTCACCCATTAGGGTTCTGCCACAATCCCTGCCGCTGCTGCGGCTACTTGGCACTCTACTACTGTCTCGTTGCTGACGTTGTTCCAGCGTGACATTTGAAGAACGTGAAGCAGACGCAGCAGATGTCTCCAGTTGATCAATCAGCACGGTCTCCCATTCCTGCATTTTACTCTCTATTTTGTTCTAATCATCAACACTAGTGTTGAGCGATTATTATCGACAAAGTTGAAATCGGCACAGTTTTTATGGTGATCGGATTTTTAGATCATGCGATAATTTAGGTTAAAATCTGTGCATCATCTACTAAGTTCGCCGCTTTTCGGCGCTTCCTGTAATTTTGGCGGCAGCCAAATCAGCTGTACAGATAGAGCAGGGTGAGATGTGTGTGCGACGTTCATTGACTGGGATGTGTAGGTTGCGATTGGCTGGAAAAATCACATGACCTCGGTTTTAATAGAACAGCGTTCTGTTAGCCCTCTTGTGTCTCCATCAGCGTCTCAGAGCAGAGAAGGGACGTGCGCTCTGCTTGTGTCAAACAGCTCAGCGAATAGTTATATATTTCTTCACAGAGAAACCTTACTATTAGCTGTGATCCTTTACAAATTTAGTTAGATTAGAGATTGGAAGTTTTATATCGTGTAGGTAGAGAATTTTAAAGGAGAGCAGTCTACCGCTGTCAAAAGTCACTGGGGGGGACGGAGGGGCGGGCAACCACCTGGGCGATCACAGACTAAGGCTCTCCTAAAAGAATACGGATAAATTTCACCAAGGACTTAGGGCGACATGTATGGAACGGGCTTTACGCCTGTTTTCTGGGGAGTAACACCTGCGCCTCCCAGCGCCCGAAATCACGTGTCGGACGCTGCGTTCGCCACTTTCGGCTCGGGTCCGCAATGAAAGGGCGCGGCGGGCAGTGGCGGCACGTGGGCGCGGGTGGGGCTGCGGTGCAAGGCGTTCCGGCGGCGGGACGCGGCGCGCGTATCTCATAGTCCGAGGCGGGCCATGTAACCATCGAGCTGCCAAATAGCGCGCACTCGGCGGAGCTCCGACAAGCAGACCAGAGTTTTTTTCTGGTTAAATCCTTTTTTTTTCCGGCAGAGGCGAAAAGTGAAGCGGATCCGAACATGCGTGGAAGAGGAATCCGAGATCGCGACGAAATCTCGGCGCTCCGCTCCGTGAGCAGGAGTATTGAATAGGAAAAAATTGCCTTTATAGGCGGGGAAAACAGTGTCAGAAGAGAGCATGACGTAAAAAATAACATAATAAAAAAAAACCATTACTTTTCCCAAAACTCTTGAACGTGTCGCAATATCAACAAATTGATATTGCAAATTGCTGGGAAAGGACAGTAATTCAAAATCTGTAACCTATTCTTCATTGGTCGGAAGAAACCGGCCAATCAGGAATGGGAGCGACAGTAAAACCATTATAAAAGCTATGGCGGAAGAAATTGGACCAATCAAAATTCCCGGTGGATAATTCAAAAACAGTGAATAATGCTGAAAGAGCTGATTGGATGAGCTAGCGGGTGTATCGGCTAGCTCAGCCAATCAGAAAAGGATCGACAAAAGTCCCATTCTAGCCTATTGGAGAAGTGTAGACCAATCAGAATCCAGGGCGGGATAATTCAAAAATACAGTAAAAAGAAGAAAAGAGATTATTGGTCTGAAGCTAGCGGGGGTTTCGGTAGCTCAGCCAATAAGAGCGCGAAGCTACTTCTCCCATTATACTCTATGGGAAGAAGAGAGATGAGCGCACTCAAATCTCGGCGCTCCAGCGCCGCGCTGCATGAAGTATTATCAACAAATTATTTTTTATACAGTGTAAAACATTCTCAGATAAAGACCAGAAAACTTACTTTAAAAATAAGAGCAGTTAGTTAAAAAACCCGAACAACACGTTCGTCGCCGAGACCGGCGCATTCATAGGGAATTGGCCCATAGAGAGATTGACGGGAAAGACAGTTAAGTAATTCAAATTTGTAAAAGCTCATTCTCATTGGTCGGCAATTAAAACCAGCCAATCAGAATAGGAAGCGACAATGTCCCAGTATAATCATATGGAGGGAGAATGACCAATCAGAATAGGAGCGGACAGTGGGCCCATTCTATCCCTATGGAGAAAAATGGACCAAATCATATTCAAGGGAAGGACAGTTCAAAAATACAGTAAAAAGGCAGAAACGAGAGTTTTTTCCTTCTTTTAATTGGTTGAAGAAGCGGGGGCTCGTACCACAGCTTAGCCAATCAGAGAGCGAGCTGCTTCTCATAGAGTTCTATGGGGAATCGAAATATAAAAGAGGCCGCCGTAATTTGGACCAATGGGAGAGCGAGCGACGCTCCTATGGGTTTTCTAATGTAATCTGGTATAAAACTGTACATGCTGAAATCAAATGTATAACACTACAGAAGTTGTGCCGATGTGTATATAAAAGGAATACAAAATATGTGGCTAACGAAATTAAAAATTTGAATCAGAAAATCATGCTTATTTCTTTGTTTTTCGATGACCCCATACTATTGATCTTTGGCCTAACGAAATTAAGAAATAAACATGATTTTAGGGACTATTTTTTTCGTTCGCACACATATTTGTATACGTCTGTATATAACACATCGGAACAACTTCTGTAGGTGTTATAATCTTGATGTCAGACATTACAGTTTATACAGATTGCATTAGAAAACCCCCATAGGTGCGGTTGCATCGCCTCCAATTGGTCCAAATTACGGCACCTATGTTCTAAATTTCGATTTCCTCATAGAACTCTATGAGTAAAGCAGCTCACGATCTGATTGGCTAAGCTGGACGAAGACCCCAGATGCTTCAACCAATTCAGCTCGTTTCTGCCTTTTTACTGTATTTTGAACTGTCCGCCTTTGAATATGAATGGTCCAGTTTTTGCTCCATAGGGATTGAATGGGCCACTGACGCTCCTTTCTGATTGGCTGGTTTATTGCCGCCCAATGGAGAATAGATCTTAAAACATTTGAAAATAATGTTTTACCGGCAATTCTCTCTACGCTGGCAATTCCCTATGTATCGCGGGTCTCGCCGACAAACGCGTTGTTCGTGTTTGGAACTGCTTCGTTTTTGTAAAGAAGGGGTTTTCTGATTTTAGATGAGAATGTTTCACATGTAATTATTATTGATTAAAAACTTTCATAGGCGCCGGCGCTGAGCGGCGAGGATTTCTGGTGCGACCATTCGCTCATAGGATATAAGGGAGAAAGTAGCTGCGCTATTGATTGGTGAGATAGGCAAAGCCCACGACGTTATCTCAGCCAATCAGTGTTTTTAGATTTTTACTGTATTTTGAACAGTCCCGCCGTGGATTCTGATTTGGGTGTAAACTTCCCATAGGCTAGAATGGGACTTTGTCGCTCGTATTTGATTGGTCTAAAATCTCCAGCCTTAGAATGGACTTTGTCGCTCTATTTCTGGATTGGCTGAGTAGCCAGCCCCGTTATCTCAGCCAATCAAGCTGTTTTTAGCATTTCTACACACAATACTGTAGTTTTGAACAGTCTCCCGCAGTGGATTCTGATTGGGTGTAAACTTCCACCATAGGCTAGAATGGGACTTTGTCGATCGTCTTCTGATTTGGTCTAATACTTCTCCATAGCTAGAATGGGACTTTGTCGCTCCTATTTGATTGGCTGAGATAGCAAGCCCCCGTTATCTCAGCCAATCAGCTGTCGTTTTAGCATTTTTACAGTATTTTGAACAGTCGCAGTTGGTTTTATTGTTTAGGTGTAAATTCACACCATAGGCTAGAATGGGACTTTGTCGCTGTATTCTGATTGGTCTAAGCTTGTCACTCCATAGCCCTAGAATGGCTTGTCGGCTTTACATATTTGATTGGTGATGATAGCCCAAGCCCTCCCGTTATCTCAGCAATTAAGCTGTTTTTAGCTTTGTTTACTGTATTTTGAACAGTGTCCCGCCGTGGATTCTGATTGGTCAACTCCTGCCCCATAGGCTTTTTTAATGTTCGGTGTCGCTACTATTCTGATTGGGACGGTTTCTGAGCGAACCTTGAGAATAGGTTTCAGAATTTGACATAATCTGTATTTCCCGGCCATTTCCTATATCCTAATTCTTGACTTAGGACTATTGGAAAGTGATTTTATTTTATTAATTTTATTTTTAATGTTTCTGCCTTTTTCCCGAGAATGTAGAAGCCTTTATAAAGGCGGATTTAGGATTTATACTCCGACACGAATGTGGGAATGATTTCTCGTCCGCTCCAGCCTGTCTCGCATCGGAACAGAAAGCATTTTCGGCGCAGTCCAGCACGGCGCTAAGTTCCCCGCACTGCGCCCCACACACTGGAGAGGCGCGGCGGACTCTTTTTCATGCCATGTATGAGGGCACTTCCTGGACGAGAATCTTCGGCGATGTAGTCTAATACTATAAGTGCAGCATCCTGAGCCCACGTCAGTACCCACGCACAGTCGTGCCCCACACACTGGACCGAGGCGAGGCGGACTTTTCCCCCGCATGTACTGATGCACTACCTCCGGCGACAAATCTCAGACGCAAGAGCGCCCGCACTTCGCCCTAATTCCCGCACTGCGCCCGACAACGCTGCGACCAGAACACGTGCACCAGCGGTGGACTTTACCATGATATTGTTTTGAGTAGGCAGACTGTCCCCGACATTTATTCAGGCGCAGGATCTAGCAAGGATAACTGGCAGGGAAAACGGCGCCTCGACCGGCGAGCCTTCATACATGTGGCACTTAGTGTAGAAATTGCAATAGCTTTATTATTAACAGTTTTCTATTGAAATATTTCCTGGATATTGGGCAGCCTGAAATATATAGGTACAATCTTTTCTAGTAACTGCAGTCTCTTTGTTAGGTGCCCATAACTCCACTTTTTATTATCAGTATACATTTCAGATAGGTGTTCATTTTAATTTTGCCCATTCCACCTTTGTTGATAATCCACCTTGTACTGTATATTAGAAATTCCAGCAAGTTAGCACAGGTTGATAGGTGCCAAAAATACCTTGTAATATCCGAAAATATAAATATATTTTCAGATAGTGTTTTTTTACTTAGGGGCACTCAGCTCTGTTCATTGAGGCATCTTGCACTTAAATGTGAATATTGCAATTTTGTAGTCACACAGGGTGAATTGATAGGTTGCCAAAAAATACCTTTTATTATCCGATTACATTTTCAGATACGTGTTTTTTCACTTTGGCGCCAGGCCAGCTTTGTTGATAGATATCTACTTTGCAGTTAAATTTGCAATCTCCCAGAAATTTCTCCGTAGATCACCACAGGTGAATTGATAGGTGCCCAAAAATACCTTTTTATTATCCGAAATTACATTACAGATTACGTGTTTTTGCAAATTTTTGGCCCCTGGTCCAGATTTGTTGGAAAGAGCCACCTTGCAGTTAAATTTGAATACAGCAATTGTGATTTACCACAGGTGAATTGAAGAAGTGCCTAAAAATACCTTTTATTATCCGGAATACATTACAGATACGTTTTTTTTACTTTGGCGCACTACAGCTTTGTTCTTGAGGACCTTGCATTTAAATGTGAAATACTGAAATTTTTTGTCCCACAGGTAAAATTAAAAGGTGCCAAAAATACCTTGTTTTACCCGAATACATTTCAGATCGTTTTTTTTCATTTTGGGCCCAGGCCAGCTTTGTTGATAGATTACTTTGCAGTTATTTTTTTGAATCCAGCAATTTTTTTTTGTTTGAGGGATTTGAGAATAGTGTGTTTTTGCGTCTTTTAAAAAAGGATTTTCCAAAACTTTCCCATACCTTCTCAAATTTGTTTTTTTAAAACTGGAGTGAAATTTCAGGTGGTAAGGAGCAAAGAGGGGGGTAGGCATGGGGTGAGCTACCGGGGAAAAGGTGCTCCTTCCGGGTGGGACAACACGTGCCACGGATCATCATTTTGCAGGACCGTCGGGCCTGTCATGTGGGTCGGGGGGCCTGTGATCTCAGTAGAAAAAGCGTCCCCAAATCTGTCTTCATTGGTTTAAAATGCAACCTGCACCCCAGCAGTTTCCCTCCTGTCCTCCAGTCCGGCCAAATGTCGTCATAGCATACCGCACCCGTCCCAAATAAAAGAGCCCAATGTAAAACTGTGTACCCACCCTGTGGATAACCCATTTTCTGAAGCCCTTTTTGATGACAAAATGCGGGGTTGGGGGTCAAAAGGGCATGTTAAAAGATAAAAGGGCCCAAAGAGGAGTTTTTTCTCTGTTGATGCCCGTTACTGATCCCATAGGGGAGGAAAAGGGGAAAGCCGGAAATGGCAAAATCCCGGGCGGTCGGCAAACGCCTTTGCAGCCCCTTTTTAGCCCCAGTCCGGGCAAGTCAGGGGGGGGCCAAGCCCTGGTTGTTAGGGAGACTTTGGGGGCCCGTGGCCCGCAGAATTTCGCGAGCCTTCATCCCGGGCGGGAGGAAACAGGGAGGGGGTATGGGCCCCCCAAAAAGGGGGAAAGGGTTCCAAAGTCTCTGATAGAGAGCCACAGTCAGCGAAACCCCGCTCCCGCTTATCGCGTCAAAAAAAGGGCCAGGACCTCTCAGTTGGGCCTTTTTTGGCAACCTCTGATTCACCCCCGATGTCATTGCCGCCTTTGCCGTAAAAGTAAGTAGAGGCAAGAAACCCTTTGGTGGTTAACCACCCCCAACATGTCTAGTCACATGCACGAAAGCATGAGTTGAAATGGAGGAACACTTGGCCAAAAAAGGCCAGGACCGACGCCCGGGCCCCCAACCACTGTCACACCCTTGTCTCCGCCCCCTCACCTCCGCCCCCCCCAAGCGTTCCTCAGTGCCCCGTCTTCAGGTCATGATCAGGTCGCCTCCGCTTCAGCCTCCACCTCGCCCGAGTACCCCCAAACACCACCCGAGACCCTCCCACCCCTTTTCCTTCCGCAGTTTGCGACCTGCACGCCGACGCGGCCAGTCTAGAGAAGCCCTTTTGTCTTCAGGTTTTGGGAGCAGAAAAAAACACTTTAAAACCCCAAAAATCCCAAGCCAAAAAAATGAATGTCGGGATTGCCAGGCTTTTGGCCTTGGGAAAAGTGCCTTTGTCTGGTGCACGAGGGTTTTGCCACGTCATGGCCCTTTTCCCGCCCCCAATACCGATGCCCAGGAGGCATTTTTTTGCCAGAAAAGCCGTCCCCGCCCTGGCCAGCCCGTTTATCTAAAATTTTAAGTGCATTGTCTGCATCTGTGTCCCGGGAAAAAACCATCTGCCACCCAACAATGGACTAGTAGCCGGCCAAGGCCCCTATATCTCTGTCCCCTGGGTGAGTGGGTGGATGTCCCTGGGGGTGAGGTGGCTCTGGCTCGGGCACGCTCTTCAAAAACCCCAGGGTGGTGCGGGTTCTTTCCCCCAAAGGTCCTTTGGTGGGATAGTGCCAGAGAAACCAGGCCGTTTGAAATTAAACTGTCTTGGAGACCATCCCAAAGGTAGGGTGTGGCGGCTCTTTGCAAAGAGACGAGCGGGCGGGTGACAAAACCTTGTGCCAGGTAAGGTGGTGTGCGGTTTAAAGGGCGAAATCTGTGGGGCCGGGCCCTTAAAATCAGTAGGCTGGAGCACATCCCTTGCCTGGGAAACCTGTCATGAACCTTGTCGTCCAGAAAAATTTCAAAAATTGCTTTCCCCGGGGCTGGATCTGCCTTTTGGGGGAAGGGCTTTTGAAGGGGCTAAGGTTTTGAAAAATTCCCCCGTTCGCAACCCTTTCTTCGTCCCGCCCGGCTGGGTTGCGCGTCAGCTCGGGCCCCCCGTCAACCCTTTTCATTTTTGACGTTTTGGGAAAACGTGGGGAATTTTTCCCCCCTTTCCCCATTTCTTTTCCCGCGATTGTGGCCCGCCCGGCACAATGCCCATTACGCAGACGGAAATGGATACAATTTGGGCCTTGACAAGCAGGCCGGGTTTGGGGGGGGGACCTCCGGGGGGGGGTTTTGGAAGCCCAAAAAAGAGTGGGGGGCAAAAGGTTGGGGAAAAAAAAGCCTTTGCACCAATTCCTTGCAAATTTTGAAGGAAAAACCCCCCCAAAATTTGGGGGGTGCGGACAAGCCTTGTTTAGCGGAGCATTGTTTTGGGGATCTTTTGTTCTGGAACGATCGTTGGACAAATCTGAAACAGGTCCCCCCCGGGGCGGAGGGGGAGACGGGGCACAGATGCGGACCGGGGGCCTTTTCTCCGTCAAAACCACAAAGGCCCGGGCAGTTTCACAATTTCCGGTTTTTCATTGGCAGTGGTTCGGGGGGCCGAGTAGTGGGAAGGTGGTTTCATCAGCTTCGGGTTTTATATCTCAGGCAAGTAGGGTGTTTTTGAAACTGTGTGGAGGGGAGTGGAGGAGGAGGAGGAGGAGGGGGGGTTTTTCCTTTGGAAAACCAATGTTAAAGGATGTCCCCGCCTTGGAAAAAGGTTGGCGCGAATTTTAGGCGGAGGGGATTTAGGAAGATCAGTTTGTAGTGCCCCCTCGGAAACCCGGGTGGTTGGGAAAAACAAAAAATCCATTTTCCCCTAAGGGGCCCTTTGGGTGCTCCCTTTTCCCCCCCCAAATAAACCTCACATTAAGGCCAATTTAAAATGAAAAAAAGTTACTGGGTGGCCCGCCCCCTGGATCCCCGGTACAAACAAAACCCCAAACATTTCCCCCCACCCACCCAAAAAAGAGG
>JAODAL010060365.1:0-20932 GCA_025379985.1 Phyllomedusa bahiana | reverse complement strand
CGCAGGCCTTTTCCCCTCTACCTCCAAAACGCTGCTCCAAAGGCACTTGCCTCCCAAAACTTTTTATACCACTTCAGCCTTTTATTTGGGGGCACCTAAAATAAAGCAAACCTAATACTTTGGGCTATGACATCTCTATTAACTCTACTTCGTTTAATCCTAGATGTTCTTGATAAAGGCTATTTTTTAGCCGAAACGTCCGATTCCTTGTGAATCTAATACTTAGATGCAAAAAATTCTATGGAAAGCTTTATTGAGTATATGTAGCATTTATTATTATTATTTTTATTTTATTTTATTTAAAGCGCCATTGTTCCGGGGCGCTGACATTCGGGGGGGTTACTACACAACATAATCAACGAGTACAGTGATAATTAATGAATGACAATTGCACGACAGAGGGAGAGAGGCCCCTACCGGAGGGCTTACAATCTACAAGGAGGGGGAAAAAAAGACAAAAGGGGTAGGGGCAGACATTTGTGGACGGTGTAGTGAAAAGCGGGGTTATTGTATTTTATAGGAACCGAAGAAATGGGTTTCTTGCTTTTGAAGCTGGTGAAAGTGGAGGAGAGTCTGATGTGTTGGGGCAGTGAGTTTCCAGAGTGTGGTGAAGCAGGGGAGAATCTTGGAGACGGTTGTGTGGGGGAGCTGAAAAGGGAAGAAAGGGGGAAAAAGGTCCTGTGAGGAGCGGAATTGCGTGAGGGAGATTTGGAAATTAGGGCAAGTTATGGAGGGGGAGGTTATGGGGAGCTTTTTAGGTCATAGTTTTCAACTTTTAAAATTTTTCGCTGGGCAACGGGAAAACCCCATTTAAAATTGACAAGGGGAGGGCAGAGGAGTAGCGGGAGAAAGGTGGATAAAAAGGGGGGCAGAGTGAGAAATTGTTTGAAAAGGGGGGGAAGATGCTAGATGGGAGGCCAAGAGAAGATGTTGCATAGTCTAGGGGGGGAGATGACAAGGGCTGACCACATTTTTGTAGTGTCATATTTTAGGAATGACGGATGCGAAGGGGGTTTTTCAGGGGAGGCGGGAGGGAGAGGTGGGGTTTTGGATTGGGTTTGAAAGATAATTTGGGATCGGGATTCCCAAGGGCGGGACTTGGGGAAAAACAGGGGGAATGTTACCCTTTTGACTGATTAGAAAAAGGGGGCAAGGTAAGTTGGGGTAAAAAGTTTAGTTCTGTTTTTCCACATTTATTTTGGGAGAGGTGAAGAAAGAAGGGGGAAAAAGGAAAGACAGACATCAGGGATCGGGAGAGTAGAGGGGGTGACATTGGGCCGAGATGAAAAGATTTGGGGGTTATCGCACATACAGGGGAAAATGAAAGCTTGTGGGGGCTATGGCTGCCCCGGGCCCAAAGGTGTAAAGAGAGAGAGTAAGGCCCCAGGACTGCCCCCTGGGGGACACCCAAAAGGGGGCCCGGGGGGGAGTGGTGCGAGGAAGAGAGACGCTGAAAGTCCGATCAGGGAGGTACGAGGAAATCCGGGAAAAGGGGCCCAATCCGTGATCCGAGGGAGGAGAGGATTTGTAGAGGGGGGAATGGTCGACAGTGTCAAGGCAAGACAGGTTAAGAGGAGGAGTACGAGTAGTGGCGTAGGCTTTGGCAGTTGCTAGGTCATTGGTGACCTTGGTTAGGGGGGGTTTCTTAGAGGGTGGGGTGGGAAAACCAGATTGAAAGTGGGTAAAGGGAGAGAGTTGGAGGAGAGGTGGGAGGACGCTGAAGATAGACGTGGGGGAAGGAGTTGGAAAGAAAAAGGGGAAAGGGGATGGGGGATAGTTGGACAAAGGGGGGGTCAAGGGTTTTTTTCTGACACCTTTTTTTTGATCCTATTTATGTTTGTAAATAAACTTCACTTTACACAAAGCAAATCAGATGGTGTGCAGGGATTTATCCTACATGTTACTAGAACCCCCTGTCTTTTCCCGTTTGATCCAGATTTCCAGTGATTTCCTAGGTGTGCGTGACCTTTTTATTAGTCAGCTGCCAGGGCCAACTTAAAGGGGTGCGGTAGAGCCCGGCTAGCGCCCCTCATCTATTAAAAGGTAAAAAAGCCCCGCTGAAGCAGAGTGCGGAAGGGAAGTGTGAGGTAAGACCTCCCGTCCCCGTACACAGTCAAGACCGGGTAGCGCTTGCCCCCCCGAGAGTGCGGGGCCAATTGAGCTTCACTTGGAAATACTGGTGGTTAAGCCGTTACCCAGGTCCCCTTTTTTTTGGCATTATTTTTTCATTTTTACCCAAAGGGCTGGGGAAATTGTCTTGTTCTTTGTTTCTGTCCCTTTTCTCCTACTCCCCGTGTCTGAATAACCTCATCTGGGCAAGTCTTCCCGTACCTCCCTTGTTTCAATTTTGAGGAATTTTTTTTACCAGCTTTTTTTTACATGCAAGTTTTTTAGTATTTAATTCTAGAAAACACATTTTTTTTAAAAAGGTGGGAAACCCCCCCATGTCTTTTTTCTCTTTTTTTTAAAGATTAAATGGGTTGTCCAATACAAGGGTTGTAGATGTTAAAGAAACTTGCAAAACAAATCATTTTTCAAAAATTTTGTCATACCTATTCCGTTTTTGACACACCATCACCTTGACCACTCTTGCAATTTTGAAAAACAAATATCTGTTAGAAAACCACTTTTTTTTTCAATAAGACCTGTAGTCTAGCTGCATTTCACAGCAAAAAACCCCCAAAAAATTGAAAAACATGACCCATGAGCCACTTTTACAATTGTGGAAAAACAAAAAGTTGTTAGAAAAACATTTTTTTTTTTTTAATAGGGACCCTTTGTATAGCTGATGCACGCAAAATGCCCCCAAAAATTCAAACAGACTCAAACCACTTTTTGCAATTTTGGAAAGAACAAATGTCTGTTAGAAAAAAACAAAATTTTTTTTATAAAGGACCTTTGTATTGGTATTTCAAAGCACATGACCCAAAAAAAAATTTTAAAAATGACTTCTCAGCCACGTTAAAAAATTGGAGGGAGAAATAAACACTAAAAGCCCCGTTTTGTTCCAAAGGACCCTGATTATAGCTGTATCTCACAGCAACAGACCCCAAAAAAAATTTAAAATTTTACTTTTCAGCCACTATAAAAATTTGTGATGGGAAATGCACTTAGAACCACATTTTTTGTTCCAAAGGGGCCATGATTAAGCTTATTTAAGAAATGAAATAAAAAAACCCTTGACAATCGAAAAACTTTTAAGAAAAGTGAGTAAATGAATAGAGTGTTGTCATGAAACCTTTCGTCTTTTACAGCTCCCCACAGCAAAACCAGCAAAATGAAAACTGTTGGGGAATAGAAAAAAATTGCAGTAAAAAATGATCATTTTAAAAAAAAATTTTTCAGAGGACCATTTCTGTTTGAAGGGGAATGTAAAAGTAGACCGCAAACTAATCGTTGCCCTCGGCAAGGGGGGCCCCCAACTCATCAGTATCCATGCCTGATTCCTTTTGGAAGTCAAATGACCACATTTTCGTTGAAAGCCGGATGGTTTGTCTGTAAGACTCCTCCAGCTGTTGAAGGCCCGCTCAGATAACCTGGTGTGGGCGACAACACCTTATGACCTGGCGAGCGAGCTCGGGCCATTGTCCTTTTTGGGATATCCAGAAGTCTATGGGCCCCGGACACATAAAAAAAAAAGGGTGTTGGAGCTTTTAGTCATGCACCATGTTTAAGCTGGTCTCGGTGTGGGGATGTGTGCCATCATTGTATGCTTTGGTGAGGTTAAATAAAAAGATTGCCAGAGGTCCCCATTAGGCTTTTTTGCCCCCGCCTGCTGCTGCCACTCCTATTTGGCATCTATGCTGTCACGTCGCGATGTTGTTCCACCGTAATTTGAGGAATTGGGGGAACGCAACAGATGTCTCGGTTGATTTTCAGCAAGGTCTCCATTTCTGCATTTTACCTCATTTGGGTGATGGAAGAAAATTTCTGGGGGTTTTTTGTTTTGACCGGGGACCCAGGAGGGTGGCCACCTAACTGTTTTTTCATTTTTTTTGGCCTTAATCAGATCATGTTGGAGGAAAAGGGGCACCCAAGACTATGTGAGAGAGAGCCCCCTTTATTTCCCAAACCTCTGGGTCGAGGGGGATACAAAAGATACCCCCCTTTTCCTTCCCCTCAAATTCCGCCCAAAACCTCTTTCCAGGGCAGGGGGCGTCGATAACGGGTGTCCAGGAATACTTCCTTCCCTTTCCCCCTCCGCTTCCTCCGACCAGCTTCAACACAGCCCTGACTTGCCCCAGATGATGCACCCCGAGAGGATCGCCGCCTTGCATGCCCTGGACCCCGAACCACTGCCTAATGAAGCGATGAAATTGTGAAATGTCGGGCTTTTGGTTCGCGGGGGGAAAAGGGGTCGTTTCCCCATCTGGTCCGTCTCCTCTCCGTCGTGGGGGGGACCCGTTGTTTAGAGTGTCCAACGATCGTTCCAGAAAAAAATCACCCAATGCTCAAGCTGACAGGGGTTTTCTGCATACATTTTTGGCTTCTTCAAAACGGCAAAGGATGGTGCAGGCTCTTTCCCACCCCATCCGGTCTCAACACCCCGAGGTCCGCACCGCTGTTTCAGGCCCTTTTCCCTTTTATTAGTTTTAAAAAATAACTAGGGGGAAAACAAAAGGGGGATGAGAAAAAAGCAAACCTATTAAACACTTTTTTTTCCCTGTATTTACCAGGAGGATGACCTTCCCGTTGAACGAGGATGTGGGAAAAATCCAACTTAAAGTTTCTTTGTTAACCCAGGAAGAATGCAGCTCCGTCTTAGAAGATTAAAAAGACAAATCCCCAGGTCCAGATGGATCACCCACGTGTCCAAAATTTTTAAGTATGCAAAGATAGGGCCCCCTTTTAAATTCATGGGCTGTTAATTAAAGGGGTATTTCCCAAAGGTTGGGCATAGCAATGTGGTCCAAAATTCAAAAAGGGGCAAAAAGTGATCCAGGAAACTATGGCCGTAAGCAAACCTTGGGTAGGTAAAATGATTGAAAATTTTCTAAAACATCCTAGTATTCACTGAAAATAAATGTAAAACGCCTTCCGATGGGGTTTTATGAAGGATCGGGGCCTTTAACTAAACTCTAGCTTCTTGAGGAATCAGTGTGGGGCTGGATCGGGGGGAGGAGGATGTCATAATCAGATTTTTCAACTTTGTACTTTCCCATAAAAGGTTGTAAAATAAAAAAGAGAATGCTTGGACTGGGGGAAAATGTGTGCAAGTGGGTAAGTAAACTGGCTCCACTGATAGGAAAAACAAAGGGTAGTAATTAACGGTACATACTCAGACGGATTGCTGTTACTAGTGGGTACCAAAAGGGTCAGTTGGGCCCTATCCTCTTTAACATTTTCATTAATGGATCTTACACAGGGAATACACAAGTAGAATATCGATCTTTGCAGACGATACTAAGCTCTGTAAAGTAATTCAACACAATAGAGGATATATGTTATTACAAAGGGATCTGGATAAGTTTGGAGGCTGGGCAGGGAAATGGCAGATGAGGTTTAACACTGATAAATGCAAGGTTATGCACATGGGGGAGTGAAATCCATTACACGCATTACATGTTAAATGGAAAAACATGGGGGGTAAAGTGACATGGAGAAGGATCTTGGGAAATCCTGGTGGACAGGTAAAAATTATTGTAGCAGCCAGTGTCAGGTTAGCAGCAGCCAAAGCATATAGGATCATGGGTGCAGTAAAAGGGGCATTGATGCAACATGATAAGAATTTATGTCTCCATTTATTCAAGTCATGGTTTTAGACACAAATGGATTATTGTGTACAGTTTTGGGCACCAGTGCACAGGAAAGACATTGTAGAGCTGTGAAAAGGTACAAAGGCGGGCAACAATAATAATAAAAGGACTTGGGCTGGACTTACAGTACACAGACAAGATTGGGCAAGATTAGGGTTATTTAGTTTAGAGAAAAGAGCTTCGGGGGGACATACTAAATATGATTAAATAAATAAAGGTTCAATATAGAGATTCTCCCAAGATTTATTTATACACTGGGCTTGTATCTAGAACAAGGGGGCATCCTTACGTCTTGAGGAACGAAAGTTTCTACATATACATAGAAGGGATTTCTTTTCTGTAAAGAGCAGGGAGATATGGAATCTTCGGCCAGAGGGATTGTCATGGTGAATTCATAACGAGTTTCAAAAATGTGGTTTGGATGCATTTCTGGCGCGTTATAATATAACAGTTACAGTGATAGGGTTTCAGGAGAGGGTCTTTGATCTCAGGGGATTTTTCTGATTGCAAATTGGAGGAGTCAGGAAGAATTCGTCCCTAAAATTAGGACCAATTGGCTTCTACCTCATTGGGGGTTTTTGCCTTCCTCTGGATCAACACCTTAGCACAACAGGCTGAACTAGATGGACGACTTGTCTTTTTTTAGCCTTACAAACTATGAAACTATGAAACTATGAAACCCTTAGTATAAAATACCCTAAAGAATGAATTAGATAGAATTCAAAAAGTGTGAAGATTTAGGTGGAACTGAGGAAGTGTGGTCTACACATGAAACGCGTATTCCATTTCGATTTATAATAAATATTCAACTAAAAATACGTCCAGCGCGGTCATTATAGTCCATTTAAAGAAGTTTTTTTTCTGGGCAAACTGGAGAAAATCTTCACACCATTTGGATCGCCACTACCCTGCCCCCCTGCATCGGGCATACAGAGCAAAACGGACAGACGGCTGTGGACGACTGTGACTCTTCGGTTCCAAATATTTGGATGCTTAAAAAAGTGTTGTGCCTTCCTTTGCACAACACTGGTACTAAAATAAGTACTAGTGGTTCTTATTCAAAAGTCGCAATATTGCGCTTGGGAGCGCTATCTCGTTTTTGTTTTTTCTCTGAGATAGAATTCAGGCGTGTGTGGGGCAGAAACACACACACCCTGTATTTCACTCAAATTCCCCCACAAAACAATAGGAGAAATTAACCCTTAGTAGAAAATAGAATAGCTTACAGAGTGAACCAGGTGGAATTAAGGCATGTATGGGGCAGAAATACACAGACCCTGGATTTTATGGAGAATACCCCACAAACTAAAAAAACCGCTGGTTCAGGAACAGGTGTGTATATGACACATACTTGTGAAGGTCTTTCACCCAAGTAGCTCAAAAAATGGATTTGTTTTGCACAGAGTGCAATATAGTGCTGCAGCAGAATGATGCTTATGGCAGGAGACACACTGACAAGTGTCAGAATTTAAGGTGGCTGCCGTATTTTTACGGCTGTGAAATCACAGAAGCCCGCTGGCTGCTGATTGGCTTCATATCTGCACATGACATTGAGGGTGTTCCTTCCTTCGTCCCATAGTTCTCTGTCCCAGGTCATGCCATGTGCTCGCGGCCATTTTAGAAAAAAAGACGGTTCGCTCCTGCGAATCACCATGAACTTCGCCTTCGTGCAGAATCTCATTTTTCCTGAAATTCTAAACAAATTCCACTTCATTAGAATCGATTTGCCCATCTCTAGTAATAATTAGAGATGGTCGAATTTCTCAAAAATTCGGTTCGCCGAATTTTCCGACAAAATCCGTTTCGGTCCAAATTACTTCGGGACGAATCGCGTTAAAAACAGCTATTTCCTGGCTGCACAGAGCCTGTAGGGTGCTGTAGAATGTAGTGCAATGCTTAAATATGCAGAGGGAGCTTGGTTTGGTCTTCATACAATGCTGTGTTTTACACGCACATGACTGCCGCCGCTATTAGAATCGCTTCACCCTTCAATTCCCTGGGCACTTATGGGGGCAAAATTTACCAAAAAACTGAAGCGGGAATGCAGCCTGATAAAGTCATGGCAGCGCAAGCTGGAAAAAAAACAAGCTGAGGGCTGGGATCCTACGAGAGCGTAAAAAAACACAGAAATAGGTTACCGGAGCCGCCACAGATCGCAGCACAGTAAGGGGACATCACAGCAGGAGTCACCCTGCTAGGCCACAGCATCCGGTGTCATCTACAGGCCATGTGTTGACCACACAGTAGGTCATACACTTTCTCCCAGATGACATCTGACAACCCCAGCCAAGAGTCGGTGGGTTTGTCACACACAACCCCTAGTTGACATGGCCATGGAGCAGGTGAGGGGCTCTCAACTGTCCTCAACCCACCTCTGTCCTGTTCGCTTCCCACAGCCAGAGAACTACTATGTGCTGTGGCCTCTGCGCCACTATAAAGTGAGGACCAACTATTTGAGGACAGTGGGCAGCAAAGAGGTAGGGAAGACATCTGCTGCTTCTTGCAGAAGCGGGCAAATAGTGATGAGGAGAGTTGCAATGGGGGTTATGAAGCGAGCGGTCAGGCTTTGTACAGCGACACTGTTGAGGAGGACAACGGTGATAGGCAAACACTAATCGATGTAGCTGATCGCACTTGGGAGCCGGGTGAAGCAAGCAAGGCTGGGACAAGGTATTCTAGTGCCCTAGTTAAACAAGGCATAAAGTGTCCCCCAAATGAAATATTCAGCCCACTCCATGTCTCCTTGTGCCCTCTTTTCTCCCTGGGATGAAGTGGCGCACTACGCGGTCGCCTACCCTCGACTACCCATTGTTCAGGCCCTGGAAGCATTCCATTTTCTCTACATTAAGTTTTAGGAGATGGGAGAAGAAGGAGGATTTGGATGACAGACAATCTGGGATCTTGGACAGTAGAGAGTTAATGTCTGGGCCGGAGATGTAAAGTTAGGTGTCATCAGCATACTGGTGGTTTTGAAAGCCATATGATGCTATGAGCTGACCCAGACCAACAGTGTACAAGGGCTTCATCATTATCATTGGGAGAAGAGAGCGGCAGCTTGCGTGTCTTGCAGTGGCGCAGCCCTTAAGTCAGTAGTGTGGCCGGGAGTCATCAGGGTGGCAGCAGTGCGAGGTTGGGAGCCAAACGGCCAAGATTTAGACCACCCACTTTGCATGTCCCAGAAAGTAGCGGCACAGGGGCTCACCGGGTCAGCGGTGGTAACAGTCAGTGAGTGCAGAGCTTAGTTGGTAAAATCACCTACTCGGCAGTGTGGCAATTTTTTGATAAGACACCAGAGGAGGCGAACATGGCTATATGTAGAATCTGTGGCAAGAAAGTAAAGCGTGACCAGGGACCTAACGTTGGCACCACGGCCCTGCATCAACATCATGCAGTGTCACCATATGCGTTTCAGATGTGGTGGTCCATCCTGTCCCAACAGCACCAGCACCCAGTGGCACGCCTCCCATTTCAGGCAGCCAAGGCTTCACTACCTCTGCCAAAGACAACTCCCTGTCTTTTCCATCATCTACCGGTCCAGATACTCCTGCTCCTTGGTAGTCATGGTGCCAGCAGTCGTTCACCGAGACGATTGCTAAGAGACAGCAGTATGCGTCTAGCCATCCCTAAGTGCAGAAGCTGACCGTGCTCCTGTCCAAGTTGGTGGTACTGCAGTCCCTCCCTTTTTAAGTGGTGGACTCTGCACCATTCAAAGAACTGGCCAGGAAACTTGGCATTCACTTCTGCCATTGTAACAACACGGGTAGTGGCTTCTCTAGACCACCGCAAGTGGTGGCAATGGCTACGCCAGGGAGCAGGGTCTAAGTAGGTCCCGGTTTCCACCAGAGCCCGCCGCAAGGCAGGATGGATTTTCTGCGGTGGGAATCCTACCAGGTTGCTATCCCTGGTGCGACTAGCTTGCGGTGGCAGCCGAGGCGCAGCCAGGTGCCGAATCATAAGACGAAACTCGTAGTCAAAGGTCAGGCCAACAGGTCAGGGCAGGCAGTGGAGATTCGAGGTCAGGTAACGTAGCAGAAAGGTCGGGTACATGGGCAGACAGGAACTGATGAACAGTGGGAAATTGATGAACAGGAATATATTAACAGGGGGAAATTATTGAACAGGCCTCCCCAAACATAGGCTGATATGTGACATTTCCAAACATTGAAATTCCAGCCTCCATATGTTGGAATGACTCTATGAACAGAGAAAGGAAATTAATGATTTATTGATGATCCAAGCGGACAGGAGTACACCCCTGCATAATTTTAATGTCGGCCAGTGGCAGTTCATGCGTGACACCTGCTGTTTACTCAGGCCCTTTTCAAGCGGACATGCGTTATTTGTCAGTCGCCAGGACTACGGGATGAATAACATCATTCCACTGATTCATGTTGTCACAGACAGCGGTAGTGGATCCACTGATTTGGTGTCAGGGTTCTTCCATAAGACCACATTTCACAGATAGTCCATAGAAAAAATTATATTTCTAATCCTAGTTGGTTGTTAAAAAAATATAATGATTCAAGAACACTGTTGATTTGGTGTCAGGGTTCATCCATAAGACCACATTTCACAGATATTCCATAGAAAAAATTATATTTCTACTCCTATTTGGAGTCAGTGATCTTCCATGAGACTACATTTGACAGATATTCCATAGAAAATTTTTTTATTTCTAATCCTAGTTAGTTGTTCCATAGTATAGGGATTCAAGAACACATTTGATTTGGTGTCAGGGTTCTTCCATAAGACCACATTTCACAGATATTCCATAGAAAAAAATCTATTTCTAATCATAGTTGGTTTTTAAAAAATATAAGGATTCAAGAACACTGTTGATTTGGTGTCAGGGTTCATCCATAAGACCACATTTCACAGATATTCCATAGAAAAAATTATATTTCTACTCCTATTTGCCAGTTGGAAATTATAGGGATTTAAGAACACTTGTGATTTGCTGTCTATGGAGTACAGTTCTTCAATAAGAGACAGTGAAAAAATCTTCTAGACCTTTTTAATATTTATATTTTTGAACATGGAGCAAACTAGAGGTGGTAAATGAGCAAGGAGGTGCGTAGGACGTGGAGCTAAAGGTACGAGACAAGACGCTCCTTCCAGTGCTCTGGACAACACACAAGTAAGCACATCATCAGTTGCAGGACCATCAGGCCTGTCATCGCTTTGTCGGTTCCCTGTGAATCTCTGTACTGAAGAGCGGCGCCAATCTGTTCTTCAGTGGTTAACACAACCTGCATTGAGAGGTTTTACCTCTTCATCCTCTCAGTCATCGTCATCATCATCATCAGTCCAACCTGAAGCAAATACAGCTCACATGTCAACCAATGTACAGACCGCTCCATATAATCCCTATTCTGAAGATCTCTTTGAAGACACAATGTGGTTGGGGTCAGAAGCCATTTCAAAAGATCAAAAGGCCAAAGAGGATAATATTGTCTGCTCTGATGCCCAATCGCTGATGCAATCAGAGGAGAAGGAAGCTGGTCAGTCGGCAGAAATCCCAAGCGGTCAGCAATGCATCGCAGCGCCTGTGGCTTCTAGCTCGCAGCTTGAGGATGTAAACTGTGAGGATGAGGAAGTCACCGGTGATTATTATGTTGATGAAGACATTCAGATCCAACGTGGTCTTTTTAGCAGCAGTTGCTTGTGAGCAATGGAGGAGGAAGATGATGGGGTAGTGTTAGTGCAGGTGCAGCCTCAGAAAGGGAGAGGGCGGTTGCAAAAGCCCTTTGACATTAATCTGCCAGCCATGGTCAGTGGTGGCAGCGGGAACACCGCTATTAGGTTTTCACAGTCTGAGGTCCAGGACCTGTGAAGCCTAGGCCTTTTTCCATCAAGCCTCAGATTCGCTGACCGTCAACATGTCAGTAGAGGAAAGAATCTAAAGAGTTTAACCACCATGAACATGAACAGACATATGCATCTAAAGCATGAAATGATGTGGAGGAGTCACTTGAAGAAAAAAGGCCACACAGGTCCTGGACTTCCAACCAATGTGACATCCTAGGTCTCTTCCTCCTCCACCACTTCCAAGACCAAGCGGTCCTCTGCTGCCGAAGTGCCGGAGCAGCATGAGCAAGCACCATCAATAAAGATTTATTGTTTTTAGGGATCTATTTATTTTTCTGTGAGTGAGCGCTTGCCGATTCCCACTGCCACCGCCAGAGACAAAGTCTACCCCTTCTCCTTCCACCAGTTTGACCTGCACACTGTACAGCGGTCAGTCTGGCAGCCAGCCTTCTGTACCAGGTGTGGGAGCAGAAGAAACGCTTTTACCCCAGCCATCCCAAGGCCAAAAGCCTGAATGTTGGCATTGCCAGGCATTTGGCCACATCATGGTCCTGGCATGCCCCCAATAACAGATGCTGAGCAGATATTTCTTTGCCAGAAAAGCTGTCCCTGCCCTGGCCAGTCACATGGCAGAAAAAATCTCCAGTGCGTTGGCTGCATCTGTGTCCACTAAAGTCCATCTCACTACAGACACATGGACTAGTAAGCACGGTCAAGGGCGTTACATCTCACTGACTGCTCAAAGGGTGAGTTGGGTGGATGACAGTGTCTCTGGTGATGATGGTGGGTCTCGGGCTCAGCGGACACTCTTCCACAGTGCTGGGATGGTGCAGGTTTCAGTTCCCCAACCTCCACAGGTAGCATCACATGCCAAGAGAAACCAGGCCGTTCTGAAATTAATGTGTCTTGAAGACTGTAAACACACAGGTCAAGAACTGTGGACGGTTCTGCGCACTGAGACCGACCAGTGGCTGGGTGCTAAGAACTTTGCGCCAGGCAAGGTGGTGTGCGACAATGGGAAAAATCTCCTTGCTGCCCTAAAGATCGGTAGACTTACACAATCCCTTGCCTGGCACTTGTCATGAAACTGGATGTGCAGAAATTTCTCAAGCGCTACCCGGGTCTTGACTGCCTGCTGAGGAAGGCTCGAGGTCTTAGCTCACACTTCCACCATTCTCACCCTGCTTCAGTATGACTGGCAGCATTGCAGTGTCATCTGGGCCTCCCCATCAACTGTCTCATTGTTGATGTGGCAATATGCTGGAATTCCACCCTCCACATGCTCCAGCGATAAAGAGTCGCATGGCCTGACCAAGCAGTGATACGGTCCTCGTTGTGTTGAGCCATAGAGAGTGGAGGCAGGGGAAAGATCTCTGCACCATCCTTGCCAGTTTTGAAAATGCCACCAAAATGATCAGTCAGGACAATGGCATTTTATCAGCATGACCATTGTGGTAATATTTTTACTGGAACAAGTGTTAGACACCCTGTGGCAGAAAGTCCCAGCAGTGATGGAGGAGGAGGCGGACACAGATACGGACACAGAGCCTTACTTGCCGTCGGATCTAGAAGGCCCAACTGTTTACCAAATTTATAGGTCTACGTTAGGCGGTGGTTCGGGGTCCAGGGATGGTGCAGGATGGCACTTCAGCACACAGAGTCCAGCGCATGAGATTAGCCTGGGCTGTCGTGATGCTCCAGATGAGGAAGTGGAAGAGGATGATGAGACAGGGCTGGACACTAACAGTACCGATTTCCCTTCAGTGGTAAGATTTCACAGATTTTAGGAGGAGGAGGAAGAGGAGGAAGATCTGTTTAGTGCCCCTCAACCACAAGGCTTGGGAAATCCTGGCAGCATCTAACACATGAGTGCTTGGATGCTAAATTACCTGCGACATGATCCACGCATCAAGGCAATCAAAATGAACAGCAGTTACTGGGTGGAGACCCTCCATGATCCACGTTACAAATCAAAAGTGAACAATTTCCTTCCACCCTCAAAAATTGACAGTAGCATGCAGGAATTGGAGACAGTGCTCATTGACCAACACAAGACATCTGTTGCGTCTTCTTCACGTTATAATGTCACGGTGGAACAACGCCAGCAACGTGCCAGCAGTAGAGTGAAAAGTAGCCATAGCATCAGCAGCAGCAGGCAGTGTGGCAGAAGCCTACTGGGTGACGTGTGGCAATCGTTATTTACCACCTCACAAAAGCCTGTACGGGACGACAGCATTCAGACACACAGAGACCATGGTCCATGACTACCTGCGGCTCAACTCTTATGTTTTTGGACTTTGTTCGGACCCAATCGACTTCTGGGTGTCCAAACTGGATGAATGACCTGAGCTTGCTCGGCACGCCATAGAAGTTTTATCCTGCCCAGCAGCCAGCGTTATCTCGGAACACACCTTCATCACAGCTGGTGGGATAATAACTGACAAACGTATCCGTCTTTCCCCTGAGAATGTGGATCGTTTGACATTAATCAAAATGAATCAAGCGTGGATCTCTGACGATTTTGTTGTGCCGATTACCGATGTCACTGACTAGTAAACTGTAGCACGTGTTCTTCACAATGTGAAATACACATTCCACATGGAAAAAAATCAATGGTCCTATCTTATTTCAAATACTCATTTTTTCTTGCTAATCTTATTCTGGTTGTCCAAAAGGTCATTTTTGCTGGTTTTGGGGTCAGGCCACTGTAAAAGACACCAATAGTAAAGGTCATATTGAAAAAAATGTGTTTCAAATCCTCATTTCTTCTTGCTAATTTTATTCTGAGTGTCCAAAAGGTCATTCATTTTTGCTGGTTTTGGGGTCAGGCTACTGAAAAAGGGATGCCCGGGTTGCCAATAGGGCAGTACTCCTGTCAGGGGCCCTAATCAAAAAGGGTCCCTGTGATATGTTAAAAAACAGGAACTAGTAATAAGTGGGGTCCCCACTTTATTTAGCTGTGTGGGGCCCTGAAACGGTTAATAGATAACTGACGGCAGTCATGTTCCCCGTTGGGATATTCTTGCTGCCACCACATATATGACATGTTCTTGGGCCTTAGTGAATAAAGGGATAGGGGGCTCTTGCCAGATACCATGTGCCATTTCCAATACTGGTGTCTTCTTATGTGTCAAAGGGGCCCCGTAGCAGCTGCTACCGCTGTACCTCATATAGCTATGCTGTCCTCATCTTTTCAGTTAGCCATTGACAGGAATGAATTTTTTTAGCCTGTGCATTTTTTTTCTGTGACTCCTAGAGCCAAATTGTCTTCACTAAGTTGTACCACATATCTAGTTTACTGTTATGGATGCTAATTACAGCTTCTCCTCATCTGTTTCAGTCTAAAAATTAACCTGATCATCTTCTCCCATTGACTTTAATGGGAATCAGTGATTGATCGACATCGAGATTGAAAATCAACACGATTTTCTTTCAAATCGACAATCGGCTCGATCTAGATTTTTTAGTGATCGCTCATCTCTATTCTTGACATTATGCTTCAGATCCTTGTCCTGCTATGACAATGTGTCATCTTTTTCATACACATAGTACTTAAGTGTACAAAATAACTCATCTTGTAGGAAACTCACATATTTCTCAACAATGAGACAACCATCAATCCTGGTCAATTAGCCAACACTTTTGACTGTGAAACAACCCCATATCCTCCAGCTTCCTCCACCGAACTTGACAGTTCCTTCAATTTCTCTATCCATTAGGTCCCTTTTCCCTTGATTCTTCCAGACCCATTTGGACTCACCACAGCCAAGTCTATTGACTTTTGTCTCATGACTACAAGTTTCCAAACTTCTATTGTCCACTTTTCAGACTTTTTTGTTAACTCAAGCTGACACTTCTTATGATGATATTGAAGTCGAGGCATCTTTACCTTTTTTTGGGTCACCATTCCAGACTTGGTGCTTGCATGGACGTCTATGATCTCACTATTACGAAGCATACGAGCCAGCTCCACTTCCTTGTTTGTCGCGCCAGAATTGGTAGACCTTTGATTTAGCTGCGTGGGGCCCAGACCTTGTGGTGAGCCAACTTGTTAACTCTGATATTTTACTGTACACCTCTTTGCTTTTGAATTAATGGCAGACTTCACTTCATATTCTACCAGCTTTCATGGTGCTCACATGATGCAGTTTGGCAATTTTCTTGACCAAGAGACTGCTATCGATGAGCTAAATTATGTGGCTTTTCTTTTCTTGGGAAATCTTTATCATGGCTGCTCCTCGATTTCGAACCAGTAACCTTTTGCTTGGGAATCAACCAAATAACACACTGAGCTATTAAGGAATTTGAGAACAGGTTGTAATTTGTAGTATGCAAGAAGAAAAAGATTGTTACACCACTGGGAGCAAAACAGTAATGATGCAGTTACATGGTAGTGTCACATTCAAAGCTGTAGTGGATGGTGAGATATGGCCCCAGAAAGCCAGCAAAAAAAAGAAACAGATGACCATTTTTAGGGGAAAAAAATCTGTCCCTACTTTATTCTGGCATTTGGAATAAACCTTAGTCACAATCCTACTGCTCTCTAAAAGTGCATCCAGGCTCTTTTAGAACTCTGTTAGAAAATTCACCATGCCAAATTCCTCTGGCAGAGGAAGGACACGATTTAGGATGGACAGGCAAACAGGAATGGAGGAAAAGTGTTTCTGTATTGCACGAAGTGTCCTAAAGGCAACTGTGAAAGAGGCAATTGTGTTTGAAGATAGTGAAGATCTGGAAACCTTGTGGGTAAAAATACAAGGGTGGGGAGGGTTAACACAGAAAAAATATTTTTGGTGTAATCTATAGACCCCCCAAACATTACTGTGTTCATAAACAAATGGAGCGGGAAGCACGAGCAGGTACAGTGGGGATAAATGGAGACTTAAATTACCCAGGTATAGACTGGGGTCATGGGGCTGCTTTAATTATAAAGGGGAAGAAACTCCTCAACATGTTACAGGATAAGTTTCTGGGCCAGTTTGTGGAAGATCCCACTACAAGTGATACTTTGTTAGATCTGGACATATATAAGAAAGCAGAATTTGATAGATCTGTCCGTTTCTGAAAATCTTGGTAACAGCAACCACAATGTAATTTGTTTTAGTTTAAATTGGGAAAAACAAAAACAGGAGGGCAAAAACATTTAATTTTAGAAAGACTTATTTCCCCTTATTGAGGGCCGCACTATAGGACATAGACTGGGAGCAATTATTATCAAAATATGATTTAGAAGCCAAATGGGAGAGCTTTAAATATACTTTGGGTAAGTATTTAGCAAAATGTATTCCTAAAGGCAACAAGTATAGGCAATTAAAATGAAATCCATCATGGCTTCTAATTAGTGATGAGCGATTACGTCGACTATCGTCATCGAGTTGATAGTCGATATCGACAATTATCAAGACGATTTCCGATAGTCGATAATAGATTATCGCCGATGACCATTAAAGGCTATGAGAGAGGAACAACACCTTCATTCTTACACCCAAACAGGGTTGGAGAAGCTGGAATTAACATCCACAACAGTAAAATGGATACGTGCTACATCTTAGGCAACACACTTAGGTTATAAAAGCCACAGAAAAAAAGTCACACACCATTCACTATCCCTGTCTTGTACCACAGCATGACCCTTAAACCTGCATGACCCACAAATTAAAAAGTGGCAGAAGGCAGTATGATTTGAACCATCATTTTACTTGAACTGGACATTGACTATCCCTGTCCTGGAACGCAGCATGAATCCAAACCTGCATGACCACCAGATTTAAAAAGTGCCTGAAAAAGGAGTCTTTCAACCACCATTTTAGCTGAACTGGACATAGACTATCCCTGTCCTGGGCCACAGCATGAGCCCTAAACCTGCATGACCCCCAGATTTAAAAGGTGCCGAAAAAAGGAGTCTGTCAACCATCATTTTAGTTGAACTGGACATTGATATACCTGCCCTGGCCCACAGAAATGAGCCCAAACCTGCATGACCCCCAGATTAAAAAGTGCCGGAAAAGGAGCTTTCAAACTTTTTAAATTTCATGGACATAGACTACCCCTGAAAGGGCCCAGCATGCCCCCCAAACCCTGCATGACCCCCAGATTTAAAAACTCCCGGAAAAAAAGGTGTCTTTCAACCAATTTTAGTTGAACGGAAATTTGACTATTTTCTGGGCCACAGAGAGCCTAAACCTGCATGCCCCCCAGATTTAAAAAGTGAGGGAAAAAGGAGATTTAAACCATCATTTTGTTAAATGGTATTAAATTTTGTCTGGCCCCAAGCGAGCCCAAACCCACATGACCCCAGAAAAAAAAGTGCCGGAAAAAAGGAGTCTTTCAACCACCATTTTAGATTCACTGGACATAGACTTCCCTGTCCCGGGACAGCATGAGCCCCAAACCTGCATGACCCCACATTTAAAAGTGCCGGAAAAAAGGGGTCTTTCACCCCTATTTTTGTTGAACTGGACATTGACTATATTGTCCTGGACCACAGCATGAACCCCAAACCTGCATGACCCCAGATTAAAAGTGTCGGAAAATGGAGTCTTTCAACCACCATTTTTTGTTGAAATGGACATTGACTATACCTGTCCTGGGTAACCTTATCTGTTCAAGTCTTCCTGTACTCCTTGCACAATTTAGATGAATATTTGTATCAGCTATTTTGTGGATGACGTTTTTTAGTAGTTTAATTCTAGAAAAAACATTTTTTAAAATAGGATGGAAAACCCACCCCTTTTTTTTTTCAAATGTATTAAATGAGTTGTCTCACTACAGGGATTGTTGGCTATGTTAAAGATCTTGCAAAAACAAGTCATTTTGCAATATGTGTCCATTTACAGTGTCCTACCTTTTCCCTGTTTCTGACAGCATTCATCACCTTGAGCCACTCTTGACAATTGGGGAAGAACAAATGTCTGTTAGAAACCCATTTTTTAAATAGGACCTGTAGTATAGCTGCATTTCACAGCAACATCCCCCCAAAAAATTCAAAACATGACCTTTGAGGCACTTTTGACAATTGTGAAGAACAAATGTCTGTTACAAACAACATTTTTTTAATAATAGGACCTGTAGTATTGCTGCATTTCAAAGCAGCAGGGCCCCCCAAAAAATTATAAAAATGATTTTCAGCCACTGTTAAAATTGTGAGGGAGAAATGTCACTTAGAAGCCACATTTCTGTTCCAAAGGACCATGATTCTAGCTGTATCTCACAGCACCATGCCCCAAAAAAATTTTAAAAATGACTTCTCAGCCACTGTTAAAAATTGTGAGGGAGAAATGCATTTCAGAAGCCACATTTCTGTTCCAAAGGACCATGATTCTAGCTGAAATCTCACAGCACATGACCCCAAAAATTATAAAAATGACTCTCAGCCACTGTTAAAAATTGTGAGGGAGAAATGGCACTTAGAAGCCACATTTCTGTTCCAAAGGACCATTGTTATAGCTGTATCTCACAGCACCATGACCCCAAAGCCATTGAAAATGCGAAAAAATTTCTAAAGATGAAGTGAGTAAATGGAATACGGTTTTGTCATGAAACCTTGCTGTCTTTTACGTCTCCTCACAGAAAAAACCAGCAAAATGAACTTTTGGGGAAAAAAGAATAAAAATTGCAGTAAGAAATGATCATTTTAAAAAAAAAGTTTTTTAAGAGGGGCCATTTCTGTTTGAAGAGGAATGTGAAGTAGACCGGCAAATAATCGGTGACCTCACAATTGGGGCCACAAAATCATCAGAAATCCTGCCTGATTCATCTTGATGAAAGTCAAACGATCCACATTATCTGTGGAAAGCCGGATGGTTTGTCTGTAATGACTCCTCCAACTGTGCTGAAGGTCCGCTCAGATATGACGTAGGTGCTGGGCAGGGACAACACCTCTATGGCATGGCGAGCGAGCTCGGGCCATTCATCCATTTTGGATACCAGAAGTCAAATTGGGTCCGGAACACATCCAAAAACATTGAGACGCAGATAGTCGTGCACCATGATCTTAAGCTGGTCTCTGTGTGTTGTATGTGTCCCCTGCATTACATGCGTTGGTGAGGTGGTTAAATAAGATTGCAAGAGGTCACCCATTAGGCTTCTGGCAACCTTGCCTGCTGCTGCTGCTAGGCTACTTGGCACTTATGCTGTCATGTCGCTGACGTTGTTCCCCCGTGACATTTGAAGAACGTGAAGCAGACGCAACAGTTTGTCTCCGTTGATCAATCAGAAAGGGTCGCCATTTCCCTGCATTTTACTCTCTATTTGGGTGGTGGGTGAAGGAAGTGCTGAGTTTGGTTTTGTCCCGGGGATCCAGGGGGTGGCCCCCCAGTAACTGTTGTTCATTTTGATGGCTTTAATGCGAGGATCATGTTGGAGGAATTGGAGCATCCAAGCACTCATGTGAGAGATGGAGCCTTGATTTCCCATCCCCTTGGGTCGAGGGGCATTAGTAAACTCATCTTCCTCATCTTCCTCCTCTGCCTCAAATTCGTCCCAACTCGTTCCAAGGCAGGGGCGTCGGTAACGTCGGTGTCTAGGATACCACCTCTCCTCCTCCGCTTCCTCGGCCACGCTTCAACGCAGCCCTGACTTGCCTCAGATGATGCACCCTGAAGCTGAGGCAGCGCCTTGCACTAGCCCTGGACCCCGAACCCTGCCTAATGAAGACCGATAAAATTGAGAAACTGTCGGCCTTGTGGATTGACGGAGAGAAAGGCTCGGTGTCCGCATTTGTGTCCGTCTCCTCCTCCGTCGCTGGGTACCTGATGTTTCGGGGTGTCCAACGATCGTTCCAGAAAAAGATCACTACATGGTCATTTCTGACAAGGGTTGTCCGCCCTGACCCTTTTGGTGGGTTCTTCAAAAAATGAAAGGATAGTGCAGAGCTCTTTCACCTGCCTCCACTCTCGGTGGCTCAAAAACCCCGAGGTCCGCACTGCTGCTTGTCAGGCTATGTGTCACTTCGTACTGTGTAATGACATTGCGCTGCTGCCACAATCGCTGGAGCATTTGGAGGGTGGAATTCCAGCGTGTTGCCACGTAAACAATGAGCGGTTGTGGGGAGGCGAGCTGATGCTGCAACGCAGACAGGCGGGGCGAAGCAGGGTGCGAACGGCGGGGAAATGCGATCTCAGACCTCGAGTCTTCCCCAGCAGGCAGTCCAGATCGGGTAGCGCTTAGAAATTTCTGGACGACAAGGTTTCATGATATGTGCCAGCAAGGATGTGCTCCAGCCTACCGATCTTAAGGGCGGCCAGCAGAATTTCGACCCTTTATCACACAGTACCTTGCCCGGCACAAGGTTCTTTTACCCAGCCAGCGCTTGGTCTCGTTGCGGGGGACCGTCCACAGCTCCTGACTATGTGTGGAACCCCCCAAAA
>JAODAL010060364.1:0-20933 GCA_025379985.1 Phyllomedusa bahiana | reverse complement strand
AAAGAATCATATGAATCCAAAGTGGCCCAAATAAAAAAAAATAAATTCTCGTAAAAAAAAAAGCAACTGCTTCACAGCTTTTAATACAGAAAAAAAAAAAGTGAGGCTGCAAATAGAAAAAATAAAAATAATGTTTTTTTTTTAAAAAAGCATTTCTGTTGTGTGAAAGTAGCAAAACCTAAATAAAAATGTGTAAAATTAATATCATTTTATGGACCGACACATAGAAAATTATCATTCATTTAAAACCAAAATGAATGTTTAAAAAAACCCCCAAAACAATGATGGAATTGCTGGGGGGTAGAGGGGGAGTTCACATTCAAGGCCCAGTGCTAAAAAAAGCACACTACAACCCAAAAATTCCAGAAAGGGTTTTTTTTCCCAAAAAAGGGTAATACCCCGGGAAGGTTTCACCTTTTTGGACTTTGGAGTGTTTGAAAATTTGTAATGGCACCCACTAAAGTCTGTGTTCTAAAAGCCAAATAGTGCTCTATCATTTGTACACTCTGCCATGAGTCCAAACAGCAGTTTACACCGACATATAGGATATTACCATATACAGCTGAAACTGCAAAATATTTGAAAAAATATATATTTTTTTCAATCCAACACTAAAAAAGTCTGTGAAACACCTACCAGGGTCAATGTACTCAATACACGTTGATATTCATTCCTTGATGGGCATAATGTCCAAAATCAGGTCTTTTTAGGGGTGTTTATTAAGTTAGCCTCAACAAATCAGAAAGGGTGTCTAAAAATATCGTAATATGAATGAGGTCCCAAAATCCTATGTCCTTTATTTTAGAAAACCCCAGAAATATTCACAAAAAAGCACATATGTGTATTTTTTAAAAACTGCAGAAAGGGGAAATAAATATTTAAATGTTAACATCCAAGTCATGTAAAAAACTGGATTAACATGAAAATCTGCAAACAAAGGGCGAAATGGATTTCATGTCAGAGATACAGTCCCCATAGTAAATAATGGGGGAAAGTATTTCAGAGCAAAACTGTCCTAATTACATTTAAATACGTGTAAAAACAATACCCAGTTAAAAATAAAAGGATTTTTCAGTAAATAAAATCTTTAAAAAAAACAACATATCAAAGGCTGGAACAATTAAATCAAAGTATTATTTCATTTCCTCTAATAAAATTAAAGACAACATTAATTAGCTCCCAAGAAAAAAAATTCCACCAAAGGGATTCCCAAAATCCGTGGGAAAATTACACTAATTTAACATCACATAAGGCATAACAACAATTTTAGATGTATTTGGGCTGCTTTTTTAAGTTTAATTGCAATTCAGTATATACAACAAAAGGTTTCTGGGGCCGTTGCCTCCAACAGGATTTTTGGGTTAATTTTATTCTTCTTGACAAAAACATTTTTTTTTTCGGGGTGTACTTTCGTAAGGTTTTGAACTATAGCCATATAAGAACTCTGTGCCCCTTCGACTTCTCCGCTCAGAAACCCTATTTAAACTAGGTCTCCGCAGTTTTAAAGCCTGGAATGCGCCTAACTTTGCGACCCGTCATGCATGCTTCGATTTTTCGTTTTTCCCGCTTTCCCCCCCAGAAGCCCACACGTGCCATTTGAAGGGCCCCTTCATTTTGGGCGCATCCGAAAGGGGCAAAGGGTTTGCACCTAACAGCGCATCCCTGCCCCCCAAAGGGGGATTGGACGGCGGGGGTCCCTTTTCCCGCCAGAAAAAAACGCAATCCCGATAAACATGTCGACCAAAAAGTGAAATTTTGACATTCCCCCACTCGTTTTTAATTTTGTAAACCCTAGAGATTTAACAAACTTCCTAAATGTTGTTTTGAACATTTTAAGAAATGAATTTGAATCTGTCCAGTTTTACGCCAAGGAAAACCCAATTTAATTTACAAAACACTTTTAAAAAAAAAAATAAACATCTTTTTATCTGATATTTTTCAGAACAAAAGTGTATATATTTTTATATAGAAGTGAGAACAATGTTGTTTTCTATCACATTTGCAGAACCAAGTATAGATATCCTTAAAACCATGTTCCTATTGCCATTAATATTTTTTTAAATAAATTATAATTTTAAACTTTTTTAAGCTACCAGTTATTCCTGCAAATATCCAAGCTAAATAGTTTTCTATGTATTAAAAGGAAACGATAAGCTCCATGATTTTATATTTATTCAGAAAGACACACATGAAAAAAATATTTTTAGAGAAACTTTTGGTTTGTGTTTGTCTTACTCTTTCCATTTTCAATGTGTCCAAAGTCTAATGTCTGATTTTATTTTGTGAATTTCTTTTGTAAAATGGGTTGGGGGTGGGCCAATTCTCAAAAGGGATTTTTTGTATGTTTGGATTTTTATCCCTGTGATACAGTTAAATTTAAATTTAAAAATGTGCTAGACAGAAAAAATAAAAATAGTATTTGAGTTTCTTCTATTAGGACCATTACCTTCCTCTAGAATATGGCCTGGGTACGGCCATATGTCATGAGCCAGATCTCTTTTATCCTAATGCTATTTGGATCATAAATTAGAATCAAACACTTAAAGAAGCTGGAAGAGGATCTAAAAAACTTAAATTACGTAACAAAATAATTTAAAATGTAATTTGCACTAACATTTGCTAATCATTGCCTTGCAAATCTGTCTCTATCCTTACAAACCTTTAGGGATAGCTCTGGGTCTTGAAATTTTATTTTCAAGAGCCAGGAAAGTATTATTATCCCCCACCTGATGCACTATATCTTTCATCCTTGACTAAATGATAAATAAAGAATGTTTTTCAGAACAATAATAAATAAAAGATATTTCTCATATTCTGGATTCCACTAAAACCATTACTTAGTTATATGATAAAAAGTGAGAGGACTGTTCTTGAAATTTATTAAAGAATTCTGAGAAACTGCAGTTTCTGCCCTCCTGAGGATGGATTAGATGGCTAATCTTTGATATTCCCTTTTCTTGCCAAGTAACAAAGTTTTTTTCTTCATGCCTAGCTAAAACCCTAGTTGTCCTCAGAGGGTCACACACTTATTAAGCAGGCAAGACAGTATAAAATTCTCTTTACTAGCCTTCCAAGTTAATATAGTGTAGTGCATAAGCATGCTATTCCCAACTTTCTTGGGAACACTTGAAAACGAGTGCACTTAATGACTGTCTCACCAAATTATATGCCATACATAGGTTTTTAGAAACCTTTTGACCTATTTATTCATTCAGTTCCATGTCTCTTTAGGCTAGCCTGTGTTCACTTTATGACATCCACGACATTTCCCTTTCTCTTCTGTTGACATTCATTTCTTGAACGCAACCATAGTTTTCTTCAAGGCCAATATCAATAATATAAAGACTGAATACAATTTAATGCTTTAACTTTGTTAAGTCAAGTATGGAGTGGGCACAGAAGAAGCCCCTGTTAATTGCAGCTTAATCCCAGTGTCAACTACCATAAACAAAGATAACTCCAGCCCCAGCAGCTTTACCACTTATATGCTATGGCCAGTACAACTGTAGCTTTTATGCAGTTATTCAATAGTGTGGTGCTATTCAGTTCTCATGGCGGGTGTCTCATGGGAACACTTAGATCTAAAATATACTATGAAAAGAAAAACAGCTGATATCTAGAGTAATCACTGCGTGCAGCAAGTACATCAGTAAGATGGGCTAGGAGTGACTCAAGGAGGTCCTGGTAAGTTATCACAGGTATAGGAAGCCATACTGACTGCAGTACATCCCACAGCTGCTGAAGAGTGCGTGGTAAAGGATCCATAGAGTTAATACAACAATTGGGATGATACCACAGATCTTCTTGATGGAAGATCCCATCCACCCCAGGGAAGATGATCAGTATGCATGGGTATACCTAATCTGCAAAGATGGATTCATAACAAGTCAGTTGAGAATGCCTTCCACATAGATGCGTGGCAAAGAGAATGGCACAAAAACATTCCTGAGACCATAATGCCACCGCCACCAGTTTATACTCTAAATGCAGTGGTTGCAGGATGTTTGTTACGATGTTTCTATGATATTTTTCGCCTGACACGCCACCGTCATTGCATACAGTAAAGCAGAAAATGTGACTTATCAGAGAAGGTTAACTTTTGCCAATAAGTATAGGACCAATTCTGATACTGCTTTGAAAAGTGAAGCCTTCTGCTCCAACGCAAGTTACGTAGTAGAGATGCACTGACCATTCATCTGCTTCAGAGCCCCAAACACATTAAGGGTGGCTGAACTGTAAATAATCAGAGATAGGAGATCCAGGATGCCATTTCTTGCAATTGTCCCAAACAATATGTAGGAAGGACTCTTCAGGAACTTCGACATAGACTGTCAAAGTACTATCAGTACAGGCGGTAATACGCCACTGGCTAGGGGTAAGAATGATGTAAACAGAGACAATGTTAATTAGTTACAGTGCTGGGGAATTCAAAAGGTTTCTTTAAGGTAACTTAACCCCTTAACGACATATGACATGTGAGTACGCACTAATGCCAGTAAGGGGCTTTGTAGAGGGATCGCGGGTCGATCCCGCTACATAGCCGGTGGGTGTCAGCTGCTAATTGCAGCCAACACTCGGCGGTTACAGGACAGGAGGATGTCGCCACCATCCCACGCTGCTTAACCCCTAAGACACCACGATGAACATGGCCATGCGCACTGTTTCTCACTACGATCTGGACATCAGCGACGTGTCCTGATCAGTTAACATGGCAGCTGGAAGCCTTGTGGAAGCCTTGGAAGCCTTGTGAAGTTCTTAAGATGCTTCATCCTAAGAACACAGATAAAATTTAATGATTATGAGCTGCTATTTGCACAATTGGTGCCTGTGCAAATAACAGTTCATAATCATTCAATTGTATCTGTGTTCTTAGCATGCTGTTACAATTGATTATTATTATTTATTTTAAAGCACCATTGATTTTTGGGCGCTGTACATTCGAGGAAGATTCATAAGTCAATAATGAAAAAATCAGCTCTGGCGGTGTGAGCACAGACTGTGGAGAGGGCCACTTCTCATGGACAATGAAATTCAAGCGAAATGATTACCAGCTTCACCTCCACAGGATCAAATGTAAAGAATTCCAAATTTATTACATGCAGTTAAAAATTAATATCCAGTGGATGAAAAGTAAGCTCAGATAAGACATAAAAGTCCTCATAGTAAAAACACACTGACGGGTTTCCAAGAAATGCGTCTCCTTAGTCGTAGGACAAGGCTTGAGTGAACCGGTACCTCTATATCTATCACTTCCTCGTTCACAAGGCGATCAAACACAGGTGATGGTATGTTGCTAATTCGAAGGGTTTTACATTCAAAATATCACTAATAGAATTAGGATTCTGCATTCTTGTGCGTGCTGAAGTTATACCACGGCTTTAAAATTATACTTCTTGAACCTTTAAAGATTATGTAGCCTACACTCTTTGAATAGGTTCTTTATAGCCCAATGTTAGCTTTTCACGATGGATGGAGGTTTCATTCTGCAGTTCCAGCATAGTGGTAGATGAGGCTCCATGTAGAACCCATCAAGTTTTTAAAGTTAGTGTCTATCTTTCCTTCTAGACAAATTTTCTCAGTAGCACAGCTGACGATTATTGCCAAAACTATAAAACTGTTTATGTTTATTTACTTATACATCTAGCATAAATATGTTATTAGGAATAGAATTTAGTTTAATTGTTATTTTCTTTTTTAACCTTTTTTCGTTTACCTAACTTCCAAGGGCCCATGAAGACCAATTTTAAAAAATGTTTATTATATTTTCTTTTTTAAAAACAGCAGACAGAAACTTTCAACTTGAACAAAAGGGGGGAATTTATATTATAAAAGCCCCCATAAAGGGCATACAGCCCCTGTGTTCCATCAAAACTTAAAAAAATGGGGTAGGCGTTTTAACAGTGACTTCTCTCGCAAAAATTTTTTTTTGCTTGCTCCCTTTTAAATACAAACTGTAAGACGGGAGGGGAGGGTTGCCCCCTTTCCCAAGGTTTAATTTTATTATTTAGAAAAAGGGTTATTTTACTTTTTAAAAATATAATTTGGTAAATCTAGAAATACTGATAGTAATATATGTTGCTCCCAAATTTTTTTTTGGGAAATTTTTTTAAAAATTTATTTTTTTGGGTTTAATGTTCTGAGTGCATTTTACATTGTTTTCATATTTTATTTACATAAAAAAAAAGCTTTTTTAAAAGACCCCTGTGTGAGCTGGCATTCCCATAAAGGGGAATAAAAGATTGCATGTTTCTTGTGGAAGTGTTCCCAAAAGATTCTTTTTTTTAAAAGTGAAAAAAAAATTTTGGTTAAAATAGGGAGGACTCTTTGCACCCAAAAATTATAGTCCCAAAAGGGTGATTTCCCTTCATATTTAATAAAGAAAACCCCTTTTTTAATTAAAATCTTTTAAAGGGAAACCCTGGTAACTTAGAGTTTTTTTTTAACTTTTTTTTTTTAAAAAACTGTCCCTTTTACATTTGTTTATGAATTTATTGTGGTCTATGTCACCCACTCACTTATCATACAAAAAACTTTTTTTGTGTATTTCCTGTAATAAGGCCTAACTGTAGAAAAGGTGAATTTGTTGGGTTGCTACACAATTGGGCAAAGACCACTGACTGTAACTCTTTATCCCCAATACAGTGATCTTGGACTTGACTAGATTACTTCAACCATCACTCCCCTCAGTACAGTACTGGATAGCAAAGTGAAAACCCACAATAGCGGTAGTGTAGGAAGAGGTGAATCTGCTGGGTTACTGCAGAATTGGCAAAAGACTACACCGAGGAACAGAGTATAAGGAGCCCTTTGATTTTGACTCTTTATCCTGAATACAGGGATCTTGGGGATTTCCCACTCGGGAAACCCCCAAAATTTACCCCCCTTCATACTCTCCCCCCAGTGCAATTTAATAGCAAAAAGCTGTAAGCACAGTAGTGGTACTTTAGGATTAGGCAGTAAATATAGTCAACAAGGAAGCAGGTTAGGGGAGGCAGGGTTCAGTTGTTACTGTTAACAGAGAGAAAGTCAAGTCAGGCACCAGATTAAGAAAATAGTACACTAACAAACTATGTCAAAACCTAGCCAATATAGTCTAAATGCAACATTGATGTTCACTTCAGGTAATGTTACTTTACATACACTATAAAGTGTAGATATTGGTGAGGAAAGTAAATATTGGCATTAGAGTGGGCAAATTTTTCCCAAATTGGGTTTTCGTTCACTTCACCAAATTTTTCTCGGAAAAAAAATAACTTCTTTTCCAAATTTTCTTCGGGACGAAACTTTAAAAAAACAGTTTTTTCCAGGCTGCACAGGCCTCAGGGTGTTTGTAAAAGTTGTCCCCATGCTTAAAAAAGCGGGGAGGGAGTTTGGGTTTTGGTCTTCTTAAAATTGTTGTTTTTTTAGTATGACACGCGATAAACTGCCACCGCTCTTAGAATCGTTTCACTCTAAAATTTCCCCTGGGCACTTAAGAGGGGCAAAACTGACCAAAAAACTGAAGGGGGAATGTAGCCTGATAAGTCATGGCAACGACAGCGGGAAAAAAAACAAGCTGAGGGCTCAGGGGGGCAACATCATGACAGATTTGGGGGGGTTGACGAGGCAGCCACAGCAGCATGAGGTCAGGGGAGGGGGCAAAATGACATTCGGAGGGGAAAAAAAAAAGGAGTAGGCCAAAAAAGTGGCAAAAATTTGCCCACAGTGTGGAGTTGACGGCCTCAACACAGCAGCAGCATGGGTCGGACAGTGGCACAATGAAAAATTTGGGAGGTGGAAAAAAACAGGGGGAAAGGCCACGGGAGGGGGAACAATGACACATGTGTAGGTAAGACAGCGGGCCACAGAGCACTTTGGGGGTCGGGGACAGTGGCCAATGACACAGTTTTTTTGGTATTTCACGGCAGCAGCCACAGCGGGCAGCATGATTTTCGAAAAGGGGCCAATGACAGAGTGTGTGGGTTCACGGCTAACCCCCACAGCGGCAGCATGAGGCCCAGACAGGGGACAATAAACAGTGTGTAGCCCCGGGGCAGCACCCCACAGCAGCCATGAGGTCAGAAAAGGGGCACAATGACTTTTCTGGAGGTGGCAAAAAACAAAAATTAGGCCCCCGGGAGTGGGAAAATTTACCAGTGTGAAGGTCAGGGCACAGCCACAAAAGCAGCATGAGGTCGGACGTGGACAAGGGGACAGAGTGTGTAGTTTCACGGGCCTCAGCCACGCGGGCAGCATGGGTCAGCCCATGGGGACAATGACAGTGTGTAGGTCACGGCAGCGAAACGACACCCATTAGGTCAGAAGTGGACAATGACATTTTTTGGAGGTGGAAAAAAACAGGAGTGGGGCCAAAAGAGTGGGACAATGACACAGGGGAGGTCCCCGTGGCAGCCACAGAAAGCGCATGGGGTAAAGACAGTGGCCAATGACAAGTGTGTGGGTCACGGCAGCACCCAAATTGCGCGCTTTAGGTAAATTCAGTGGCAAAATTTACCCAGTTTGTAGGTCAGACAGTGGGCCACGCAGCAGAAATGAGGTCAGACAGTGGCCCCAAATGACTTTCTGGAGGGGGAAAAAAAAGGGGAGTAGGCCAAAAGAGTGGGGAAATGCCCCAGTTTGGAGGTCACGGCGCACCACACCCGCAACATGGGGTCAGCCCAGGGGGCCAAATGACAAAACTGGGGGTTTGGCAAAAACGGGATTAGGCAAACAGATTGGGACAATACACATGTGGAGGTAGGGGCAGCAGCCACAGCAGCAAAAGGGGTTTCAGACAGTGGCACAAGGGACAGTGTGTAGGTTACGGCAGCAGCCACAGAAGCAGCATGAGGTCAACAGGGGGCCAATGACACAGGGTTGTAAGATCAGGGACAGAAAGCCACAGAAACAGCATGAGGTCAAAAACAGGGCCCACAATGAAATTTTTGGAGGTGGCAAAAACAAGGGGGGCCACAGAGGGGGACAATGACAAAATTGGGGGGTCACGGCGCAGCCACAGCAGCGCATGAGGTCGACAGGGGCACAATGACATTCTGGAGGTGGAAAAAAAACGGGGAAAATAGGCTCCCAAGAGGGGGGACAATGACACAGTGTGTAGGTCAGGGGAAAGCAGCCACAGCACAGCAAAGGGTTTCAACAGGGGGCAAAATTTGACGGGAGTGTGTAGGTCAGGGCCAAACAGCCCAGCAGCAGCATGAGGTCAGACAGGTGGCAAAATTGGGCCATTGTGTAGGTCACAGCAGCAGCCACAGCGGGACATGGGGTCGGGAAAAAGTGGTAAAATTTCCCCAAAGGAGTTTTGGGTCACGGAAAGCAGCCCAGCACAGCTTTGGGTTTCGGGACAGTGGCACAATGACATTCTGGAGGTGGCAAAAACGGGAGTGGGCCACAGAGGGGGGACAATGACACAGTGGGGAAAGGGTCACGGCAGCAGCCACAGCACAGCAAAAGGGTCAGCCCTTTGGCAAAAATGACATTTGGGGGTTCAAAAACAGGATAGGCCACAGATTTGGGAAAATTGACACAGGGGTGGAGGTAAAGGCAAAAAAGCCCATCAGCAGCATGAGGTCAGACAGTGGCACAATGACTTTCTGGGGGTTTGGTAAAAAAAAGGAATAGGTACAGAGTGGGCCCAATGACACAGGTGTGGGGTCAGGGGCAGCACCCCACGAAAAGCAGCATGAGGCAGACCTGGCACAATGACAGAGTGTTTTGGTCAGGGCATCGCCCCAGAGCAGAAAGAAATGGGGTCAGCCAGGGGCACAATGACGGGTGTGTAGGTCACAGCAGCACCACAGCAGGAGCATGAGGTCAACAGTGGTACAAGGGAACACAGAGTGTGGGGGTTTTGGCAGCGGGCCACACCCGGGCACATGGGGGCCCAGACGGGCACAAAAATTCGGGAGGTGGTAAAAACGGGAAATAGGACAGAGGGGGCAAGGACAAAATTTGGGGGTTCACGGCACCCAGCCACAGCACAGCATGGGGTCAGACAGGGGCCCACAATGAAAATTTTTTTGGGAGGTGGGCAAAAAAAACAGGGTTTTAAGGCCCACAGAGGGTGACAAAGGGGACAGAGGTGGGGAAAGGGCCACGGGTTGCGGGGAAAGACCCCCCCCCCCCACAAAGCAGCACCAAGAGGTCAGACAGTGGCAAAATTTGACATTCTGGGGGGTGGAAAAAAAACGGAAAGGGGGCCAAGAGTCACAATGACAAGGTGGAGGTGATGGCGGCAGCAGCATGGGGTCAGACAGTGGCAAATGCCCGGGAGTGTGGAGCGGGGTGGCAATCCCGCCCCGGGTAAGATGGTTGGTGGCAGTTTGGAAAAAACGTCGCAGATTTGTGGCATCAGGCGGGGGGGGGGGCGGCATAAATTTAAAGTGGCGGGAGGAAAGGGTTTTTTAAAAACCCAAACTATCTCTCACTTTTTGGGGTTTGAGGCGTAAAGGCGAGGTAGAAAGATCCCTTTAAGGCTTTGGGTTTGGGTGGGAAACCCTTTGGCCCGACCACGCCTGTTTTCACCCTTGGGAAAAAAGGGCCCATTTCGTTCCCCCTTTTTTTCCCATGGACAAGGGTTTTCCCCCTTGGGGTAACGATGGCCCCCGTCGCAAGGGAACACCCCTCTGATCCCCACATTTATGGCCGGGGGGGACCCCTTCTCCACGGAAATTTCGGAAATTTTGGGCCACACTTTCCAGTTTGGATGCCCCAAGTTAGTCCAGCGGTTCTTCAACTGGGGTGGCAGGGTGCTTTTCCAAGTAGGTCCCCAACCTTTTTTGGTTTCCGGGTTTTCCCCCGTCCGGCCCCTTGCTGCTGGGGGGACTGCCCCCATTTGGGGGGGTGAAGGAAGTGTAATCAGGGGGACCCCCAAATTTGGGTTTGCTGCTGATGGGGGTTTACTGCCCCTACCCCCCCCCACTTTCCCCCACAGCCCGGCTGTAGTACGTGACCCGCTGAAAAAAACCCCCCGGTCAACCTGCAGGGGGAGGGACGTTTTGCCGCACATAGGCAGGGGCCCCAAACTGTTACGGGGGGTTTTTCCCTATAGTATTTGAGTTTGTCCCCCCTCTAAAATACCCCAAAAAAAAGGGTTTTCCCCTTTTGGACCGGAAACGAGGGCCCCAAAGGGGGGAGAGAAGATGTCACCCCCTCTCCCCCGGATGCGACTATTGGGGCCTGTCACTACCCAGGAAAAACAGCATGAGGGGGCCCAACCTGCCAAGTGACCCCGAGGGGCTCCCTTCCTCCCTCCATTTTATTTCCCCACGGTGCTTCCCGGGGTCTCGGGCCTGTTTCCTCTTTCCATCTACCCCCCCAGTTTGCTCCTGTTTCCTGCTCTTTTGGGCACCGGGGAAAGAAAACCCCCTCTTTTTTCCCCGGGAAATCTTCTGCCCCCAATGCCCTTCCTCCCCCTTCCCCTCCCCCTTTTCATTTCCCCACCAGATTTTTTTGGGGCCCCGCGAGATGTATTCCCCCAGTCTCCAGCCCCCTGCCCAGACAGATTTTTCAGCATCTGTTCCAGGACTTGAAGCAGAGGAATGACGTTATTCATCCCGTAGCCTGGCACTGACAAAAAACGGGCCCCTCCTCGAAGGGCCCTAAACAAACGGCGGGTGTCATCTTTGAGCTCCCACTGGTGACATAAAAGTTAAAACCAGGGTTCTCCTTTTCCAAACCTGGATCATCAAAAAATGTTAAGGGCCCTTTTCTTTTGTTTATACAGTGGGGTCCAACATTTGGGGCGGGGAATTCTAAGGGGGTGGAAACATCGCATATCAGAGTGTGTTTGGGGGAGGGCCCTTTCTGCCATTTCAACTCGAGGAGGGTTTTCCCTGGCTTTGTGGGAATGGATGAATTTCATGCACATTTCCTGTCCATTTTCAGAATTTTGAGATGGGGGGAAGACTTCGGGAACCCTTTTCACAACCAATTGAACACGGCGCCATGCAGGGGCTTTAATGGCCCAAACCCCCTCCTCGGTGCAGCGTGGAAAACCATTTTCCGACTTGCAGTTGCGGGGAAAGAAAGCCCACTTTCGTTTTCCCTTGCTGCATAAACGCGGGCAGTTCCCCCCGTGTGACTCTTTCCCCAGGCAAGCAGGTGTAGAACTGCGTGACCCACGCTGTCCCCTAAATGGGTATGATGGGCTTTAAACTTGGGGAAAGGCTGAGATGGGGTTTGGGGGTTTGGAAAGGGGGGGAGGGGGGACTTTGGGCCCCGCAGGAGCCGCGGGTTTGAAAACGTGGAGGAGAAAGGGGCTCCCCTGTCCAATTTGTTGGTTGCCGGGGCCCCGGGAAAACCACATTCCCCCAGGGGGCCCTTTAAAGGGGACATGTACTGGCCCTGCCGTATTTACAGCTCCAGACGCCCGCGCTGCCATCCCCTTTTGGGAAAAAACCCGATAAGCTAAAGGACTGGCCCCCCCTTTCTGTTCACATTTTTTAAAAAAGGGTGCGGTACTGCCTTTTTGGAAAAAAAAAATTTAAACGGTTTGGGGGAAAACTCCCCATTCGGCTGGGCACAACCATTAGTTCTCTGAACTTTTGCAGAGTCCACCATTTGGAAAGGGGGGGGACTGCAGCCAAACAACTTGGACGGGAGTACGGTAAAGGCTTTTTTGCACCTTTAAATGGTTGGACGCATACTGTTGTTTTCCTTGCCAAATTTCCTCGCTGAACGAATGTTTGGGGCCCCTGATAAACGAGGGCAGGAGCAAACGGATGGGGGGGAAAATTGATGTCAAAAAAGAAACAAACTCCCTTTTGCAGAGGTGTGGAGCCTTGACTGGTGCCAGGGCCCTGCCCAGCCCCCTGGCCGCTGCTGCTGCTTTTTTGCTGCCCGGGGGGCAGGTTGGGCACCAAATCGGGGGCCCCGTTTTCTCCCAGGCCCCCCCCATTTGGGGACGCTGCATGTGTTGACGCGGGCCCTGGGCCAAAATTAGCTCCCTGGGGCCCCCCCTTTTATTTTGCCCACAGATTCTACAATTTCCCCTACTCGGCTCCTCCGTGTCTTAGCAAAGAACTGCCAACCCCCGCCGGGGTATCGGTTTTTACCGCCTAAAGCCACAAATGCCCCCGCTTCCTGTCGCTGAGGCCCCCCGTTTCCGCTACTTTCTTTTACCTGCGAAGCGGGTTTTTTTTTCCCGTGGCCGCTTGGCTCCCGACCCCACACTTTTGCTATTTTGTGACTCACGGGCAATGAACCCCCCTTTTCGGGGTGCGCCCCCCCTTTACGGCAAAAGGGGCATCCTCTTCTCCCGACATTTATGAAGCCCCTTGGGCCCCAAAAACCCCCTCCCCAAATGCGATCGGGCTTCATCTCATTATTTGTGTTTCAAACGGCACGCTGTCCTCATCACCGGGTTTTGGGATAAAAGGGCTGAAAACCCCCCCCAACATAAAACCCCCCAGCCACTCTCAACATCTATACTTTTTCCCCCTACTGAAGAAGCAAAGGGGGTTTTGGCCCCAATTTTTCGCTGCCCAAATACTGCTGATGCCCTCCCCAAAATTTTTCATCCCCTTTAAAAAAACTATTAAAAAGTGGGGCTAAACCCAGACCCCATATTTGATCTCTGGGCAGGGAAAAATGGGCAGGGGGGGGTTTTAGGACAGGTTTAAAGGGGGGGCTGACCCGCTCCCCGGGCCAAAGCCAACCCAAGGGTTGGGGTTTTGCCCTTCCCCCAAAATCTTGGTGGGGTTGTCAGAGTCCCTCTTGGGGGGGAAGTGGATGACCAGTCCCAAACCCAAACAAAACCCCCTTGGGTTTCTAGGGCAGCACAAGGCCCCTTTGATACAGGCAGTTGTGGCCTCACCGAGTGCCCCCGCTGCGACGTTCCCCCTTTCTGTGCTGCGACCTGGGGCCCGGAATGTTTTTGCCTCTGCCACTCGGGGAAGGGGCCCGCCAACCCCCTCTGTCTGACTCTGGGTTTTTTTCTAAAAGTACAGACCTTTTGAAAGAAGATATCTTATATGGTAAATAACAAACCCCGTATTTGACTCCCAAAAGAACCCCCTAAAAGCTTTTGGGGAACCCCTTTGGGTACAAAAATTTGGGTCCACAAATGGGCAGGAAAAATTGACTTGTTTTTGCCGTTTAAAAATCGTGTATTTTACTTTAACTAAAAGCACAAAACAAAGGGTTAATTAAAACCCTTTGGGGTTTGAATTTTTGCTACCGAATTTTCTTCTGTGGCGGGGAAAAACAAAATTTCCCTTTTTCTGAGTTCCCAAATGCAATTTAAAGTTATTTAACCCCCGGGGTAAAAATTTCGCAAAAGAATTGGGGCAGCCCCCAAACCCACTAGCCCTTTTTAGCGTGTTACAATTGCGTGGGTTTTTTTCCCAAAGCAAAAAAGAGAAAAAAATTTTAATTAACCTTTGCCCTTTTGAAATTTTGGTACAGGAAAAATTTTAATTTTTTTGGCGGTGGGAAAAAAACGGTTTTTTTTTTTCACCAAAAGCAGGAAAAAAAAGCTTAATTAACCCCCGGATGGTTTTAAATTTCCAAAAAAAAAAAATTTAGCGACCAAAACTACACTTTAGCGTGTTACAATTGCTGTTTTCTCGCTAACAAAAGAGAAAAAAAAGTAATTAACCTTTGCTTGTGGGAAATTTTTGGTACAGGAAAAAAAGAATTTTGGCGGGGTTTAAAAAAAACCATTTTTTGGGGCACCAAAAAGCAAAAAAAACAAGCTTTTAAATTTAAACCCCTGGATTTTAAAATTGGGGCAAAAGAATTAACGCCAAAACTTCTTAGCTTTTTTTAGCTGTTACAATTTCTGTTTTTCTTTCGCAACAAAAGAAAAAAAATTTAATTAACCCTTTTCTTTGGTGAATTATGGTTCAGGAAAATTGTAATTTTTGGCGGTAAAAAAAAAAGGTTTCTTGGAGTCAACCCCCGCAGCAAACAAGCTTAATTTAACCCCCGGATTTTAAAATTTCGCAAAAGAATTGGCAGCCCAAAAAACTACTAGCTTTTTAACGTGTTACAATTTCTTTTTTTCTACCCTTTCCCAACAAGGAAAAAAATTGTAATTTAAACCTTTTTCTTGTTTAATTTTTGGGGACCCGGAAAAATTTTTAAAAATTTTGGGGGTTTTAAAAGGACGGTTTCTTGGAGTCCCCAGCAGAAAAACAAGCTTTTTTTTAAAACCCCGGAGAAATTGGCAAAAGGGAAATTTAGGGAGCCACAAACTAAATAGTTTGTAGCGTGTTACAATTGCGTGTTTTTACACTACACAACAAGAGAAAAAATTGTAATTAACCTTTGCTGTGAATTATGGTACAGGAAAATGAAATTTTTGGCGGTGAAAAAGACGGTTTTTTTGGAGTACCACAGCAGAAAAAACAACGCTTATTAACCCCTGGATGAAAAATTGGCAAAGAATTGAGCAGCCACAAACTACTAGCTTTGTAGCGTGTTACAATTGCGTGTTTTCTATGCTACCAAGAGAAAAAAATTGTAATTAACCTTTCCCTTGTGAATTATGGAAACAGGAAATTTGAAATTTTTGGCGGTGAAAAAGACGGTTTCTTGGAGTCACCACAGCAGCAGAACAACGCTTAATTAACCCCTGGATGTAAATTGCGCAAAGGAATTGACCCAGCCACAAACTACTAACCTTTGTAGCGTGTTACAATTGCTTTGTTTTCTACGCTACACAACAAGAGAAAAAATTGTAATTAACCTTCGCTTGTGAATTATGGTACAGGAAAATTGTAATTTTTGGCGGTGCAAAAGACGTTTTTTTTTGGAGTCACCACAGCAGCAGAACAACGCTTAATTAACCCCGGGATGTAAATTGCGAAAAAGAATTGAGCAGCCAAAAATGAAGTGGTATTTGTATTGTCAAGACGGTGTTTCGTTAAATGAATACAACAGGAACTGGCTTTAGATTCCCTTGGATATTCAATGTGCTGTGAGCGATAGCATTAAAATGTATATGCAGCAGCAGTGGACGCACACTGGAATTCAGTTTCCAATACCCCAAAAAATCAGAAATAGAAAATCAAGAAAGGGAGTCTCTGAGACAAGCTGAGACACCCCACAAAAAATCGCTGTATAAAAAATCAGTTCTTCAGTAAGAGCCATCACAATCAGCCACGGCAGCACCTTCCCTGATGAGCACAGTGAGAGGAGTGTGAGCTCCCAGCGTCACGCCCGGACTTATATAGTGCGGTGATGTCACAGAATCCCGCCGGTCTCTGATTGGCTTCATCTCTGCACATGTCATGCAGGCTATGCCTTCTTCCTCCCAGAGTCCTTTGCCCCATGTAACGCCATGTGATCGCAGCCATTTTATCAATCAAAAGCACACTTCGTTCACCCAAAGTACCCCAAACTTCGACTTCATTCAGAACCGAAGTTTTCCTGAAATTCTAAACGAATTCCACTTCGTTAGAACCAATTCGCCCATCTCTAATTGGCATGCACTGGCCCTTTAATTACACACCAGAGAAGCAAAGAAGATGATGCCAGCAGCACACTAGGGGAGGAAGCCACTTGCCTCATAAGACAGTAAAGAGGGAGAAATAATCCTCTTGCAAATATTCTTTTTATTATATTGAGTAAAAAGGTAAACTCATATATACTGCATATTCCTAGAGTGCACTCTTTTGGCATAAATTAGGCATATTATAGACTATAGACTCATTCTTTAGGGAACATTTTGCAGTGTATATAGTAAATATATAACACAAAAGTGGTGTAAACATAAAGATAAATTGTGTAATCTAAGAAGTTGAGTGACCAACATTTAAGTGCAGTAGGGCCAGCGAATGCACACCCTAAAGAGGAAGACAAGGATTACACCAGTTACCGTGTATCCACTAGAGCAGGAAACCACTTGCCACACAGAGCAGTGAAGAGGGAGCAATGGCTGTGAACCAATTTTATAAACAACATTTCCCTATGTATATAGGGAATATATACCACAAAAGTGGTGAAAGCATACAATTAAATTGTGGTAGCAAAGGTGTTAAATGGCCAATATTTAAAAGTACTCTGTCTTTTTCCATGAGAGTGCACTTGTCAGTCATCGCCACTCTGCTTTTGGTGATCATGCGGGCACAATAGCTAAGACAAAACAATCACCTAATACTAGTGACAAAAGCAACCAATGGGCATCATATTAAAATATGTGGGATGTTACCAGAGCATAGCAAGGCACAATTCATATACAAAATAAAAATAAAAAATATGTAAAAATGGGTGCAGACCAAAATAATTATTCAATACATAATCTATATTAGACATAGTAGAAAAAATTAAAAAGGCAACTAAACCTATAGTAACAATTGCTATTTTGTATATACACACGTATTGTCCCTCAAAAGTTCATGTTACAATCAGGACCGTTCCTATGCATGGCCAGGGAGGGCGTTGGTTGTTCGGGAGTGAGGAGGAGACGACACTGAAATTACTGACTCTGTCAGGATGTTATATGCTGCAGCCACATGAAACACAAGGTCCTGGCAGAGTCAGGAAGTAGAGCATCATACTGCCCGGCACTGAGTGAGTGACTCCGCCACCTGCTTAGCTCTCTGCTCCTGGACCATCTTTTCACCACTTTCATTATGGTGTCAGCAGCAGCCATCTCCTACAGGCTGCCCGCATCCTGGAAGTCTCAAGTGAGTGAGTAGCCTCACTGTAGAGACTAATACTACCATTGTCTTACATGCACCAGGAAACATCTATGTGGTGTTCAGTGATTTAAGTCGATTCACTCAAAGCAGCAATGATGGCTGCCAACGATGCTGGAGACGTCAAAAAGAGCACTATGTATCAGCCAGGTCAGGGTACTGATTAGATATCCTTGCCGGTCATCTAGCACACAAACCACGCTGATGTAAATGGTTACGAATGGTCTGACGTGACAGTTGGTGCATCTCACCTCCATTAATTGTGGCTGGAGTTGTGTGTCATTCATGATCCGGTTCCACATGGCATTGTTTACAATGAAGCGATCATCAGTTTGTCATGTAGCCAAAGGACGTCCACTCCTTTGCCATTCTGTGACTCTTCCAGTCCTTCTGTATCAGTGTTGCAACCTGCTGATGACACTCAGTGACACTAAGCTCAGTAGCCACTTCCGTCTGAGAGCATCCTGCTTGAAGCCTCTCAATAGCTGGGTACTGTGGATCAATTGTAAGGTGTTTTCTTGGTCTCATGATGTCAAAATATGAACAGCATGATGAGTAGGACTGTTTTAATCCCAATTCAAATTGATCTCCTGAATTTATTGAGCGATTCAGGGATCAAACACCTGTTGGGAATTTTGCCGTTAAACTCCTTGTTAAAGATCAGCAAGTTGTGCAAAAAGTACTGAAACATTGAACAATTGGATATGTGCATTCTAACATTATTCGATGGTCTCATTTAGTTTATTTAAAAACATTTTCAAGAAATTTTATGTTCGTCCTGAAATTGCAACCAAAACCAAATATCCCTAACTTATCCCTTATGGCTGTAATATTGGTTGTAGTATAATGGTTTATATTCAGTAATGGTATGGTGCATTTTTCAGTCACTATGTGATGGTGATATGTCTTCATTATGTGGCGGTATTATTCAGCCACTATGTTGTAGTGATATGTGTTCATGATGTGGTGGTATTATTTAGCCACAATGTGGTGATGATATGTGCTGTTATTATTCAGTCACTATATGCTGGTGATATGTGGTCATGATGTTTTGGTATTATTCAGCCACTGTGTGGTGGTGATATCTGGTGGTATTATTCAGTCACTATGTGGTGGTAATATGTGGTCATGGTGTGATGGTATTTGATTTTGGGATTTTTGGTAATATTAGCCTTGAGATTCTGTTTTTTTGTAGCAGTTGGTAATTGTATGACTATTATTTATTAGTTTTATACATAGAACTTTGTTTTATAGCTTTGTGTATATTCAGGCACTGGTTGTTGGTAATTCATTGTTGTGCAACACTGTGACACATGTTAATTAGGGAAGGGGTGGCTTCATCGCACCCTGAGTGCAGTTTAGGCTAGCAATGGCCCTGGTTTCAATGAACATGTCCCTGGAAGCTACTTGTGAAAAACATCATAATTCTTAGGTCGAAACACCCCACACAAAAAATATGTCATGAATGAAGCTACCAAACTCTTATCTATGATTACTTGTAGATATAAAAAATAAAATAAAAATAAATACAAAATAAAATGTCAAGATATAAGAAGATATAAAAGATATAAGAAGATATCAAAAATATTAAAAGATATACAAAATATAATGTCATAGCCAATAACCAAGTACCAAAAATACCATTTAAAGTGAAAAATGAAAAATATTGCAAAAATGTGCAACATTGTCTAAAGCCCGACTGCCATCAGTAATTGTGGAGATGTGGTACCGTAGCTATATACCGAATGAGATACCAGGTACCCTAAAAGCTGAAGAGAAGGAATAAAACTCCTGAGCCCCACATGTATCATTGTGGATATGGCTTCCTCAGTGCTTTATTTAATAACCTGACATGCATAGTGCCTTTTAGGCACTGGAGCTTCCATGAATATGCATGTCACAGTGTGCCAAGGGTTATATTGAACTATATTGAAACATACAGAACTATACTTGTACTTTGTTTCCTTCTACCATGCCCCCAGTGGAATATTCCTAATGGTAGCCAGCATCTATTCAAATTCCCGTTAAACAGAACCTTTTACACTTTTTTCCCCGGGGGGGGCATCTTCATTTTAAAGTCTGTGTATTTCATATAAAAATAAACACTGTGCACATTTTTAGTGTTTTATGAAGCTGTGATTTTTTTTCCATGATATAATGAGGTTCTTTGAAAAAGCTGTGAACTGATTTGAAGGACATCTGGAAGAAATTAAAAGGTCTCAACAGGCGCTAAAAAAATCCTTCCCTTTAAAAAGGGCTGCTTCCCATCACATTTTCGGGGACGCAGAGGTTTTGCCGGGGAATATTCACAATGTATATCTGTAACTTAGGCCTCTAACATATGCCACTAATTTTCCAAAAAAAGGAGTGATGAAAAACGATAAAAATTTTAAAAAACTCACCAGAGCCATCTTGTAGTTAAAGCATCACTAAAGCATTCTGTATCAAATGTCTAAGCAGTCAACATTCTTTGGCAATTGAAAATTCTAATATTTAATAGTTTATATATCAATTAAAGTAAAAGTCCCCTACAGATACATAAACAAAATTGTTAAAAAGATGTATTAAAGGGGGGACCACATTAAAAACAAAATAATTGTGTTTACAAAAAGTTTTTTTTTTTTTTAGAAATTGTCTCAAAAAACAAAAAAGAAACACATTTAGTATTATAATGACCACTACAAGCAATTGTTTTAAAAAGGTATATAAGGGGTTTTTTCCCGTGTTACAACGCTTTTGTAGATCCGACTTCACTGAACGCAGTGCGGTTCATCAAAGCAAAAAGTGATAAAATCACGCTAATTTGGGTTTGATCCGTCTTGCGGTCTGTCTGTCAGTCCCCCAAGACGGGTCTACAAAAACGTTGTAAAAAGGGGGTGAAAACTCCATTTTAAAAAGCCCTAATTTTCACACGTGTCAAAGCGGGCCCTCCACTGTTGGGAAAAACATCTCACATCATGATTTATATAATCCATAACAGTGGGCATGATGGGAGTTGTAGTTTCCCAACAGCTGGAGGGCCGCAGTGAGACACCCCTGCCCTAATGAATGGAAAAAAAATCAATGACACAATTGCTTTTCTTTTTTTATTCAACAACAAAGTTGATGGTGACTAAATGCAAACATCGTAACTGCATAAACCCAAGTCAATTAAAAAATGTATGGATTTTAGAAAGAAAAGTGTATCTCTATACTTTGGGGTTTTCGGGGGGAGTTATCCCAAACGGGTATATTTTATCCATAAGGAAAAAGGGGTGCTAAAGCAGAAAGAAAAAACTAATCAAAGGGGGG
>JAODAL010060363.1:0-20934 GCA_025379985.1 Phyllomedusa bahiana | reverse complement strand
AGTCTGGGGAAATAAAAAATCCCCTTGCTTATTGGGGAAATTTGGACAGCTTTGCGTTTATTACCTACAATGAGAGAACCTTATTTTTGTTTTTTTTGTTGTTACTAGGTAAGATAATATCCCTAGATTACTTTGCCCTTTTTGGGTACAAAACTTTAAACCCACCTGTGATATTATTTTAGATAAAATTTCATCTTGTTGTAACATAGGGAGATATTCCTGTATGGTATATTATACAGTATTGTAATTGTGGTTATACACTGTGGAAAAGGTAGGGGCGCTATCTGTTTATTTACTTCTTTATAAGTTTTGTCCTTGAGCAATGTTTCTCTGGGTATTTGATTAGTTTTATTCAACGCTTTCTGTAACATGGTTGTTGTGTACCCTCTATCTTTTAATCTCTGAAAAATATTTTCACATTTAGTGTTGTAACTAGTCTCCAAGGCACATATTGTTTTGGCTCTAACATATTTTCCTCAAGGGATGGATTTTATTGTAAATGGAGCATGACAACTATCTGCTCTCATTATAGTATTTCCTGCTAGGGGCTTTCTATACATGGTAATGTTTACTCGCTCATTGATTAAATCCTTTTGTAAATTTAAATCCAAAAACACATCTGGCTATTTTAGGATTGCATGGTATACTTTAAATTTAGCCTGTTGTCATTAATATATTGTAGGAATTCTTTATGGTTGTGAGATACACCTTCTGACCATACTAACATTAGGTCATCAATGTTTCTACCATACCATTTATGTTATGAAATAAGGGATTGTCCTGGAAAAACACATACAGTTGAAACTATCTCACATGAAAATCAGAATAAACCTTACCCTTTTTAGGTCAATTAGAATTATCAAACTTATTTATATTTGCCAAATGCCAGAATAATGAGAGAGAGGGAATTTTTTAAGGCATATTACTTTCTGCAATGTCAAAAGTTTACATACACTAGGTTATGTCTTTTAAAAATTTGGAGGATGTCATGTCTTTGGAAGCTTCTGATAGGTTTATGGGCAACATCTGAGTTAACTATAGACACACTTTTAGATGATTTCTTAATGCACACCAGAAGCACACTGATTCTGTGTGTAACATAATGGGAAAGTCTGAAGAAATCAGCCAAGTTATCAGGAAGAGAATTGTGGACTTGCATAAATCAAGATAATCCTTGGGTGCAATTTCCAGATATCTGAAGGTGCCTCGTTCATCTGTACAAACAATTATACGCAAGTACAAAAATGATGGGAATGTCCATCATACTGCTAAGGAAGGAGACGGGTTCTGTGTCTCAGAGATAAACGTGCTTTACACTGACATGTACATACCCACCCAAGAACAAAAGCAAAAGACCTTGTGAAGATGCTGGTGGAAGCTGGTAATATTGTGTCCTTATCCACATTGAAATGAGTACTGTATCAACATGGGCTGAAAGGCCACTCTGCCAGGAAGAAGCCACTACTCCAAAAGAAACACATAAAAGCCAGTTAAATGTTTTGAAATACACACAGGAACAAAGACCTACATTTTTGGAGACATGTCCTGTGGTCTGACAGAACTAAAATTGAACTGTTTGGCCATAATGACTGTTGTAGCATTTTCTTTATAAACATCTCCATATCGCAAGATCATTAAATGAAGACAACATGGTATCAGAAGCTCTGTTCAAGTCAGATCAGAACTACTTTATTACAGGAATCAAGAGTTTTCATAACAGAATGTATACAAAGGTGGTAACAAACATATAGAAAGGTGTAGCCGGTTTTCAGAAATCAATCAGTGATGAGTACAACACATAACATCATATCATATTTGAATATGTTGAAAAAACATCAGAAATTGGCAAAGGGCAAATCAAATAAATTATTAATATATTGTCCTCCAAAACCAGTAGTCAGTATTTGCTTAACTTGGATTTTGGGGCACAATGACATGACTTGTTAGCAGGGCCGGGACAATGCCTAGGCAAAGGTAGGCGGTCACCTAGGGCGCCCTACCTCTGCCTGTCACTAGGGGGCGCAGTTAAGTGCTGTTTAGTGTTGAGCGATTACGTTGGCCATCGACATCGGTCGATGGTCGATAGCCGACCATCATCGACAAGATATTCGATGGTCGATGGTAGATTATGATCAATGACCATTAAAGTCTATCTGAGAGCAACAACACCTTCATTCTTACACCCAAACAGGGCTGGAGAAGCTGGAATTAACATCCACAACAGTCAAATGGATACGTGCTACATCTTAGGCTATAGGTTAGGTTATAAAAGCCATAGAAAAAAAATCACAGACCATTCACTATCCCTGTCTTGCACCACAGCCTGACCCTTAAACCTCCATAACCCCGCCACAAATTAAAAAGAGCCAGAAGGCAGTATGATTTGAACAATCATTGTACTTGAACTGGACATTGAATATCACTGTCCTGGAACGCAGCATGAGCCCCAAACTTGCATGACCCCCAGATTTAAAAAGTGCCAGAAAAAGGAGTCTTTCAACCACGATTTTAGTTTTACTGGACATAGACTACCCCTGTCCTGGGCCACAGCATGAGCCCCAAACCTGCATGACCCCAGATTAAAAAGTGCTGGAAAAAGGAGTCTTTCAACCACCATTTTAGTTTCACTGGAGCATTAATGTCCATGTCCTGGGTAGCGTTGCCCCTCTTTATGGTGCGGACCAATTGAGCTTCACTTGGAAATACTGGTGGTTATCGCTTCCATGTTCCACCTCCAGGTGACTTTTTCTTGGCATTCTTTTTCTCATTTTTAATCAACGTGCTGGAGACAATGTTTCTCGTGTACTTGTTCTCTGTCCGTGCTCCATACTAACATGTCCTCTGAATAACTTACATCTGGTCAGTTTTCTGTACCTCCCTTGTACAAATCAGGGGAATTTTTTTACAGCTATTTTGCACATGCAAGTTTTTTTGTAGTTAAAAATTCTAGAAAAACCATTTTAAACATAGGATGGAATACCAACATGTCTTTGTTTCTCTTTTTAAATTGTATTAAATGGCGTTGTTCTCAATACAGGATTGATAGGTATCGTACAGATATTGCATAAAAACAACGTCATTTTGCAATATGTGTCCATTAGTTTTTTTTTTTGGGGGTTCCTACTATTCCTGTTTCTGATCGAGCACCATTCACAGCTTGGCCACTTTGGACAATTGTGAAGAAAAAATGTCTGTTAAGAAACAAACCTTTTGTATAATAGGACACTGTAGTATAGCTGCATTGGTCACAGCCAAAATGCCCCTAAAAATTCAAAAATGGAACCTTGAGCCACTTTGGACAATTGTGAGAACAAATGTCTGTTAGAACAACATTTTTTTTATAATAGGGACCTGTAGTATAGCTGCATGTCACAGCAAATACACAAATGCCACCAAAAATTCAAAGACGACCCTTGAGCCACTTTGGGACAATTGTGCAAGAAACAAATGTCTGTTAGAAACAACATTTTTTATATAGGAACCGTAGTATTGCTGCATTTCAAAGCAGCATGACCCAAAAAATTATAAAAATGATTCTCCAGACACTAAATTAAAAATTGTGAGGGAGAAAATACCACTTAGAAGCCACATATTCTGTTCAAAAGGACCATAATTATAGCTGTATCTCACGCAACATGGACCTCAAATACCATTGACAATGCGAAACTTCTAAAGATAAAGTGAGTAATGGAATACGGTGTTGTCATGAAAACCTTGCTGTATTTTTCAGTTCTCCTCAAAGCAACCAGCAAAATGAAACTGTTGGGAAAAGAGAATTATAAAATTGCAGTAAGAAATTATCATTTAAAAAAAGTTTTTCTAGATGCCACATTTCTGTTTGAAGAGGAATGTGAAGAAGACCGGCAAACTAATCGGTGACCTCGGCAATTGGGGCACAACATCATCAGGATCCATGCCTGATGATCTTGATGAAAGTCAACCGATCAACATTATCTGTGGAAGCCGGATGCGTTTGTCTGTAATGACTCTCCAGCTGTGCTGAAGGTTCCGCTCAGATATGTCGCTGGCTGCTGGGCAGGACAACACCTCTATGGTGTGGACGAGCGAGCTCGGGATATTCATCCATTTGGATTACCCAGAAGTCTAATTGGGTCGGAAAACATCCAAAAACATCGGTGTTGAGAGCCAGATAGTCGTGCACCATGATCTTAAGCTGGTCTCTGTGAGTTGGATGTGTGCCTGCATTGCATGATTGGTGATAGGGTCGGTAAATAAAGATTGCAGAGGTTCACCTTTACGCTTCTGCCACCATGCCTGCTGTGCGCTGCCGCTACGCTCCTTGGCAATCTACTGCCTGTCAACGTCGCTGATGGTCTGTTCCACCGTGAAAAAATTTGGGGAACGTGAAGCAAGATTGCAACAGATGTATCTGTTGATTATTTTGCCTAGGTACTCCATTTTCTGCATTTTACTTCTATTTGGGTGGGTGATTGGATTGGATAAGTGCTGAGTTTTGTTTTTACCGGGGGATCCAGGAGGGTGGACCACCTCGAATGTTGTTCCATTTTGATTCCTTAATGCGAGGATCATGTTTGGAGGAAATGGAGGCATCCAAGCACTAATGTGAGGAGATGGAGCCTTGATTTCTCAAGCCTCTGAGTCGAGGGGCAACTAGCAAACTGATATTTCCTCACATCTTCTCCTCCGCCTTCAAATTAACGCCAACCTCTCTTTCACAAGGCAGAACGTCGGTAATCGTCGGTGTCTAGGAATACCTCCTCCTCCTCATCCCTCGTCCTCGGCACAGCTTCAACACAAAAAACAGCCCTGACTTGCCCTCAGAATGATGCACCCTGAGACGCTGATGGCCACCTTGCACTCAGCCCTGGACCCCGAAACACTGCCTAATTGAAGGACGATGAAATTGTGAAACTGTCAGGGCCTTGTTGGATTGATAGAGTGAAAAGGCTCCGTGTCCGTTCTGTGTCCGTCTCGCCTCCGTCGCTGGCGGGATACTTGCTGTTTAAGAGTGTCCAACGATCGTTCCAGAACTAGATCACCCCCCCATAAAAATGCTCCATGCGGACAAGGGCTATTGTACCGTTACTGACCCATTTTGGTGGCACTTTTTTTTTTCTTCCAAAAATGCGGCAAGGTTGGTTTGCAGAGCTCTATTCACCTGCCTCCACTCTCGGTGGCTCAACACCCGAGGTCGATCCGCTCGCTTGTCACGGCCATGTGTCACTTCGTACTGCGTAATGGCTTTTGCGCTGCTGCCACAATCGCTGGAGCTTGTGGAGGGTGGAATTCCTGATGATTTGCCACGTCAACAATTGAGTAGGTTGAGGGGGAGCGCCGAGCTCGACGTGCAAACGCAGCCAGCGGGACGGAAGCAGGGTCCGCGAAGGCGGAGGGAGCAGTGCGAACTTAGGACTTCGTAGCTTCCTCAGCAGGCAGTCCAGTACCCGGGTAGCTTCTTTAGAAATTTCTGGACGACATGGTTCATGACATGTGCAGCAACGGGATGTGCTCCAGCCTACCGGATCTTAAGGGCGGCTGCAGAGTTCGCCCGTTATCGCCACACCACCTTACCTGGCACATGGTTCTGTCACCAAAGCAGCGCTCAGATCTCGTTCGGAGAGCCGTCCACAGCTCCTGACCTGCTGTGTGGACGTTCTCCAAGATGATTCAAATTTCAACTGCCTGGGTTTTATCTGGGCCATGATGCCACCAGGAGGACCTTGGGGGAAAGAAAAGCCTGCACCATCCCTGCGGTTTTGAAGAGCGTGCGCGAGCCTGAGAGCCACCGTCACACCCAGAGACATCCACCCAGCTTCACCAGGGGAGCTGGTCACAGAGATATAGCAGGCCCTTGGCCATGCTTACTAGTCATGTGTCGCGTGGTCAGTGGCTTTTCTGGCCACAGATGCAGACAAAGCGCTTGAAATTTTAGATGACACGTGCTTGGCCAAGGCGGGACGGCTTTTTTGGTATTGGGGGCGGCAAGGGCCTTGACTGTGGCGGAACCCATCTAGTGTTCACACCAGACGGAAGGCAACATTTACAAGGCAAAGCCTGGCAATGCATCCGCTGGCATCGCGTGTTGTCGCCCAGCATGAAAAGGAGCACCTTCTCTCGTATCCTCTACTCATGTCCTTACCCCCCTATTTGCTCGCTTACACACATGAATTTCGCTCCATGTTCGAAATATAAAAATTTGAGAAAGTTATGGAAGAGTTTTGAAAGGTCTCTTATTAAAAGACGGGCAAATCACAGCTATTCTCAAATCCCTCAAATCAAAAAAATTGCTGTATTAACATTTTACTGCAAGTAGATCTATCAACAAAGGCTGCCTGCGCCAAAGTGAAAACAAAAAACAGTATTGAAATGTTTAGGATAATAAAGTATTTTTGGCCACCTTTCAATTCCACCTGTGGTGACTTACAAATTTCTTGTTTTCCACATTTAAGTGCAGGTGCCTCAAGGCAACAAAGCTGTAGTGCGCCAAAGTGAAAAAACTCGTATCTGTAATGTATTCGGATAAATAAAAGTTATTTTTGGCACCTATCAATTCACTGTGTGACTACAAAATTGCGTGTATTCACACATTTTAGTGCAATAAGTGTGCCCTCAATGAACAAAGCTGTAGTGCGCCAAAGTGAAAAAACACTTATCTGTAATGTATTCGGATAGGTCAAAGGTATTTTTTGGCAACCTATCATTTAACCTGTGGTAAACTACACAATTGCTGGATTCAAATTTAACTGCAAAGGTGGCTCTCGCAACAAATTGGACTGAGGGCAAAGTGCAAAAAAAAACACGGTATCTGTAATGTATTCGGATAATAAAAGGTATTTTTTGGCACCATTTCCAATTCCACCCTGTGGTGACTACAAAAATAGCTGTATTCACATATATGTGCAAGATGCCTCAATGAACAAAGCTGTAGTGGCCAAATGTAGAAAAAAAAACACGTATCTGAGTTGTATTAGGATATAAAAGGTTATTTTTTTGCAAAAAAAACCTATCAATTTTCACCTGTGGTGACTACCAAAATTGCTGTATTCACAGCTTAGTGCAAGGTGCTCTAATGAACAAAGCAGTAGTGCGCCAAAAGTGAAAAAAACACGTATATGTAATGTATTCTTAGAACAATAAAAGGTATTTTTTGGCACCTATCAATTACTGTGAGTAAACTACACATATTGGCTGGATTCAAATTTAACAGCAAGGTGGCTCTATCAACAATCTGTGACAGGTCAAAATTTCAAACAACAGTATCAGTAATGTATACTTTAATACATTTAATATATTCACTTTACAAATCAAGTTTTTCAAAACAATATACTACACATAAAATATCAACTTATCCAAATTACCCCATCATACTATTCCAATATACAAAACCACACTACATCATTCAATAATATTAAAAACACTTACTTAATAATTCAAAACCCAACATATTGAGTGTGTATATCAAATTATTCTTTTAGCGCAATTTTTTGTCTCTCATATATTTTCGTAATATACACACCCACGTGTGGTGTAATATATCTGTGTTTAGTTAGGATGATATGGAACTACTAGCTTCTGAAAGAACTCTCTCGTTCTTAATATTGCATAGTTGCAGAGCTCCTGTCGTCTCTATCAACGCGGTTCATGGCTAAAAGTTTAGGTGTAATATTTTGGTTATTTACGTCGGGTAATTTATTTGTGCGATTTTCCTTGTTTTTCTTTTTAGCGCTAGTGTTGGGTTGGTTATGTGTTGGCATAATTTGTATGATGATAATACATACAATTAACAAAAACTTATTGAGAGCGAGGTGGAGTATTTGATGGGTTTGTTTGGATATATAGTTTTTTTGAGAGTTTGGTGTGGCTATCCGAGAGAGATATAGAGTGTGTGGTAGTATAGTATGGAGAGAGGACTTCGCTGGTTTTCTCGTGTGTGCCCTAACCCATCCCTGCAGGCTTCACAACCAAACAGTAAGTTAAGCCCAGAGCAACAAACTGTCACTTATGTAAGGCTCACCCTCAGTGCGAAATCTAAGTTCTGTAATGCTGACGTGATTTGGGCACTTCCTTTCCCTGTGGTGACTACAAATTGCTCGTCGTTCAATTTTAAGTGCAAGGAGCCTCAAGTAGTGATTTATGATGTAGAGAGTAGTCCAACAGTGAAAAAACACCTATCTGAATGTATGGCATAATATGATAGTTTCGATAGTAGCTACCTTTGTTGTGTTGGAGTGTGAGAGAGTCATTTTGATCGGAGATAATCTAGTGCGTGGTGTTATAAGGAGAGACTGCGCATTGTTTGGCGCACTAGAGTGTAGAGGCTATTGTTGTGCTACCAATTGTAGGATTCAAAATGTTACTGCAAGGTGGCTCTATCAAACAAATCTGGAATGGGCAAAAGTGCAAAAAAACACGTATCGTAATGTTTATTCAGGATAAATAAATAGGTATTTTTGGCACCTTTCCAATTCACCCTGATGGTGACAACAAATTAATGTATTCACATAAAAGTGCAAGCTGCCTCAATGAAAAAACAAAGCTGTAATGTGCAAAATTGAAAAAACACGTATCTGCTGATTGTGATTCGGATAATATTAAATAGGTATTTTTACGGAAGCCTTATCAACCTGTGCTGACTACAAATTTGCTGGTTTTCTAATTTACTGCATGGTGGGCTATATCAACAAAGTGGACCTTGCAAAATTGAAAAAGAACACCATCTGAAATGTTATACTGATAATAAAAGAGGTGGAGTTTTGCCATCCTAACAAAGCAGACCTGCAGTTACTAGAAAAGATGTTGTATCCTAATATTAAGTTTCAGGCTGGCCTAATTCCAGGTAATATTCAATAGAATTGTTAATATAAAGCTATTGAGTGCAAATGTCTACATAAGTCTTGGTGAACTATATCAGTTTTCTTTATAGAGATCGTCTGTGGTTCGCAAAGCCCCCACCCCGACACCCCACCCCCCCTCATGCACACCTCCGTGAGTTTTACAGCGGTAGATGCTCTCCTTTAAAATTCTCTACCTAACTACTGATAAAAATCTGTCCAATCTCTGATCTAACCCTAAGTTTTAAGATCACAAGCTAACAGTGAGCCTTTCTTGTGAGAAAATAATATAATTTCGCGCTGAGGCTGTGTGGACAGACAGACAGAGCGCACGTCCTCCTTGCTATGAGGACGCTGATGAGAGACACTGATCATGAAAGGAAGGGCTTGTTCTATGTAAAACGGGGTCATGTGATTTTTTCCAGACCAAACGCAAACCTACACATCCCAGTCATGGAGTCGCACACACATCTCACCTTGCTCCTGTTCGGTAAGTTGATTTGCTGGGCGCCAAAGTGACAGAAGCGCGGAAATGGCGCGATCTTAATAGATATGCACAGATTTTAACCTAAAATTATCTATGATCTGAAAATTTTGATCAATCAAAATACTGTGCCGATTTCAACTTTGTCGATAATGATCGCTCAACATTGTGCAGTTCCTAATACTGATTCCCACATTGGAATAAGTTACGTGCTGCAAGCGCTCGGGTTTACTATTACAGCAGCTATGAGTGTTGACCTTTTGCAGTCAGTGGTGCTTGCCACCCCCTGTCTACCACTCACAGCCTCATACCTCAGATGCCTGAATATTTCCATGCAGGTACACTGTGAACCCGGGCGCGAGGACAATCATTCAGAGTTCCACCCCCTAGACAAGGAGGACAGATCAGAGCTGCCAGAGAAGAGTTTTAGTATGAGACTGCACATTCCCCATTCTGGTACAGGTCCTCCTTGCTCCCTGCTAGAAGTGGAGTGTAAAACATGTCAGTGATTTTCTCGTGATGGTGGGAGAAGAGATAAGAACAGGGGGTGGTGTGGTTTTAAGTGTGGGAGAAAAGGTCTCAGAGTGTGGGGGAGGTAGGTGATAGTGTGGGGGAGGGGGTGGGTGATAGTGTGGGACGGAAGGGTGGGGTGATAGTGTGAGGGGAGGTGGGTGAATAGTGTAGGCTAGGGGTGCGTTGGATTGTGTGGGGTGGGGGAGCGTCGGGTGATAGTATTGGGGGAAGGTGGGTGATAGTGTGAGGAGAGGTGGGTGATAGTGTGAGGAGAGGTGGGTGATAGTGTGAGGCGGGGTGGGTGATAGTGTGAGGAGAGGTGGGGGAGGTGGGTGATAGTGTGAGGCGGGGTGGGTGATAGTATGGGGGAGAGGTGGGTAATAGTGTGGGGGAGGGGTGGGTGATAGTGTGGGGGAGAGGTGGGTAATAGTGTGGGGGGAGATGTGGGTAATAGTGTGGGGGGAGGGGTGGGTTAATAGTCTTGCCGGAGGGAGTTATGTAGATAGGTGTGAGGGAGGTGGGTGATAGTGTGGGGAGGGAGTGTGGGTAACTTTTGTTTTTTGTTTTTTTTTGTGTTTTTTTGTGTTTTTTTTATAAGAATAAAAAGATGTTTTTTTTTGTTTTTTTTTTTTAGTGTTGCGGGGGTGGTGTTTGTGAGAAGTGTGGGGGATGTGTGAGGTGTTAGTGTGGGGATAGTGGGTAATAGTGTGGGGAGGAGGTGGGTGATATAGTGTGGGGAGAGGTGGGTGATAGTGTGAGGGGAGGGGGTGATGTGTGAGGGGAGGTGGGTGATGTTGTTGGGTGGGGAGGTGGGGTGTAGTGTGGGGGGGAGGTGGGTGATAGTGTGGGGGACATGGGTAATAGTGTGGGGGGAGGTGGGTGATAGTGTGGGGGAGGTGGGTGATAGTGTGGGGGAGGTGGGTGATAGTGTGGGGGAGGTGGGTGATAGTGTGGGGGAGAGGTGGGTGATAGTGTGGGGGAGACATGGGTAATAGTGTGGGGGGAGGTGGGTGATAGTGTGAGGGGAGGTGGGTGATAGTGTGGGGGAGGTGGGTGATAGTGTGGGGGAGGTGGGTGATAGTGTGGGGGAGGTGGGTGATAGTGTGGGGGAGGTGGGTGATAGTGTGGGGGAGGGGTGGGTGATAGTGTGAGGGAGGTGGGTAATAGTGTGAGGGGAGCGGTGGGTAATAGTGTGAGGGGAGCGGTGGGTAATAATGTGGGGGAGGTGGGTAATAGTGTGGGGGAGAGGTGGGTGATAGTGTGGGCGAGGTGGGTGATAGTGTGTGGGAGGGGGGTGATAGTGTGGGGGGAGGTGGGTGATAGTGTGGGGCAGGTGGGTGATAGTGTGGGGAGGGGTGGATAATAGTGTGGGGGAGGTGGGTGATAGTGTGGGGGAGGTGGGTGATAGTGTGGGGGAGGTGGGTGATAGTGTGGGGAGGGGTGGGTGATAGTGTGGGGGGAGGTGGGTGATAGTGTGGGGGAGGTGGGTGATAGTGTGGGGGAGGTGGGTGATAGTGTGGGGGAGGTGGGTGATAGTGTGAGGGAGGGGTGGGTGATAGTGTGGGGGAGGTGGGTGATAGTGTGGGGGAGGTGGGTGATAGTGTGGGGGAGGTGGGTGATAGTGTGGGGGGAGGTGGGTAATAGTGTGGGGAGGAGTGGGTGATAGTGTGGGGGGAGGTGGGTGTTAGTGTGAGGGGTGGTGGTTGATAGTGTGGGGGGAGGTGGGTGATAGTGTTGGGGAGGTGGGTGGGTGATAGTGTGGGGGGAGGTGGGTGATAGTGTGGGGGGAGGTGGGTGATAGTGTGAGGGAGGAGTGGGTGATAGTGTGTGGGAGGTGGGTGATAGTGTGGGGGAGGTGGGTGATAGTGTGGGGAGGTGGGTGGTGATAGTGGGGGGAGGGGAGGTTGATAGTGTGGGGGGAGAGTGGGTGATAGTTTATGCTTCTGGGGGAGGTTGGGTGATAGTGTGGGCGGGAGGTGGGTGATTAGTGTGGGGAGGTGGGTGATAGTGTGAGGGAGGGTTGGGTGATAGTGTGGGGGAGGTGGGTAATAGTGTGTGGGAGGTGGGTGATAGTGTGGGGGAGGTGGGTGATAGTGTAGGCGGGAGGTGGGTGATAGTGTGGGGGAGGTGGGTGATAGTGTGGGGGGGAAGTGGGTTATAGTGTGGGGGGGAGGTGGGTGATAGTGGGGTGGAGGTGGGTGATAGTGTGGGGGAGGGGTGGGTGATAGTGTGGGGGAGGTGGGTGATAGTGTGAGGGGAGGTGGGTGATAGTGTGGGGGAGGTGGGTGATAGTGTGAGGGGAGGGGTGGGTGATAGTGTGAGGCGGGGTGGGTGATAGTGTGAGGAGAGGTGGGTGATAGTGTGAGGAGAGGTGGGTGATAGTGTGAGGAGAGGTGGGTGATAGTGTGAGGAGAGGTGGGTGATAGTGTGAGGAGAGGTGGGTGATAGTGTGGGGGAGACATGGGTGATAGTGTGGGAGAGGGCGGGGGGGGGGGGACGGGGGGGTGGGTAAATAGTGTGAGGGGAGGTGGGTGATAGTGTGAGGGGAGGTGGGTAGTAGTGTGGGGGAGGTGGGTGATATTGTGGGGGAAGGTGGGTAATAGTGTGGGGAGGTGGGTGATAGTGTGAGGGGAGGTGGGTAATAGTGTGGGGAAGAGGTGGGTAATAGAGTGTGAGTGGAGGTGGGTAATAGTGTGGGGGGGGAGGTGGGTAATAGTGTGCGGGAGGGGGTTTTCAGGAGGGGGGAAAGATAGTTCAGAGTGGTTAGAAATGTAGGTAGGTGTGCTCAGTGTGGGGGAAGGGAATTTTAGGAAGAGTCATCTACAGAAAAAAAAAAATTTGGGGTTTCCTCTATAGCTATTATGTACTGAATTTTTCTGCAAAACATTCTATATAAATACATCCGCTAATAGATCCTTGTAAAGCCATGTTTTGTTGTTTATTTTCCTATTCCACCTAGCTGGGGAGGGTTCGGGCGGTTAGGGCTGAGGATTTAAAATTTTTCATTGGGGAGGGGGGGGGGCACTATTGGCCTTACTTGCCTAGGGCACCACAATGCCTTGTCCTGGCCCTGCTTGTTAGTCAGGCAAACTTCTTTTTATTCTAGTTTCCAATTTGTTTGAAACATCAGCAAAACTTAATATAAGACAAAGGTTATTAGAATCTTCCATGATTAGTAATATAACTTATCATTATAATCTGTATTTTATATTATTTTATATCAATGACCATTGTTACGTTTGGAGTAAAAAGGGAGAAGCTTGGAAGCCTGAGAACACCCCAACTGTGAAACACGGGGGTGGCAGCCTCATGTTGTGGGGTTTTTTTGCTGCAGGAGGGACAGCTGCACTTCACAAAATAAATGGCATCATGAGGAAAGAAGATTATACGGAAGCACCATCTCAAATCAGCCAGGTAGATAAAGCTCGGGCAGAATTGGGTCTTCCAAACTGAAAATGACATGAAACATACTGCCAAACTGGTTACAAAGTGGCTTAAGGATAACCAAGTCAATGTCTTGAAAGTAACCATCACAAAAACCCTGATCTCAATCTATTGAAAATTTATGGGCTAAAGCTGGGATAAGGCAGTGAGAGCAAAGCAGCATACAAATGGATCAGACTACACGTTCATGTCAGGAGCAAAAATGGTCAAACTTCCCTACCAATTATTGTGTTAAGTTGTGGAAGGTATCCAAAACGTTTGACCCAAGTTCATACAAGTTTAATGGGCAATGTACCAAATACAATGTAAACTTTTGAACTTTGCTGAAAGTAATAAAAATGGCCTTAAAAAATCCCTATCTCTCATTATTCTGGGATTTGGCAAATATAAATAATTATGGTAATCCTAATTGGCCTAAACTGGATAAGGTTTATTCTGATTTCATGTCAGATAGTGATAAAAACATGCACATGTGTCTTTTTATATAATATATGTAAACTTCTGGTTTCAACTGTATATCTCTTCCCACCACATCATGTATATGTTAGGCAGTTACGGGGAGAATTTAGAACCCATGTGTGCTCCCATAATTTGAAGGTAATAGTGTCCATCAAAGGAAAAATAGTTACTAGTTAGCAAATATTCTATGCTCATCATAATAAATTCACAAATCTCTTTAGAGGTATATAGATGGTAAGCTACTGCCTGGAGTGCAAGATGATGCAATATACTGAAGTTTAAGGCCACAACATCTGCAGTCATCCATATGGAGTTCTGGGGCCACCTAAAATGTTGAAACTCTTGCAGGACCATCTTACTATCCCTCAGATAACCAGGTGCTTGCTCGATCACATTTTGTAAGTGTACATCCACCCAGTTACTGAGACGTTCGTTCATAGAGCCAATTCCTGATATTATTGAATGCAAACTTTTTGGAAAACTGGTTTTATGAATTTTAGGGGCTCCATGAATGAATGGTGTAATAGGATGTTCAGCTTGTAAATACTTTGCTTCTTTATCTGTAATGTTCCTAATGATAAACCCTCTATTTCATTTTTTCTTGAAAATGCTGAGTTGAGTTGCATTTTAAGATCTTACAGGTAGTCTGATCCTACAAAATCTGCATTGCCTGTTTCTTGTATATGGCAGAGTCCATCACTACCACCTTTCTTCCATCTGCTTATTATTGTTATTATTAGAGATGGGCGAATTGATTCTAACGAAGTGGAATTCGTTTAGAATTTCAGGAAAACTTCGGTTCGGAACGAAGTCGAACCTTGGGGTACTTCGGGTGAACGAAGTGTGCTTTTGATTGATAAAATGGCTGCGAGCACATGGCGTTACATGGGGCAAAGAACTCTGGGAGGAAGAAGGGCATAGCCTGCATGACATGTGCAGAGATGAAGCCAATCAGAGACCGGCGGGATTCTGTGACGTCACCGCACTATATAAGTCCGGGCGCGACGCTGGGAGCTCACACTCCTCTCACTGTACTGATCAGGGAAGGTGCTGCCGTGGCTGCTTATGATAGCGGATACTAAAGAACTCATTTTTATACAGCGATTTTGGGGGGTGTCTCAGCTTGTCTCAGAGACTGCTTCTCTTAACGTTCTATTTCTGATTTTGTGGGGAATTGGATCTGAAGTCCAGTGTGCGTCCACTGCAGCTGCATATACATTTTAATGCTATCTGCTCACAGCACATTGAATATCCAAGGGTGATCTAAGCCTGTTCCTGTTGTATTCATTTAAAGAAACAGCGTTTTTACAATACAAATACCACTTTATTTTTGGCTGCTCAATTCTTTTGCGCAATTTACATCCAGGGATTAATTAAGCATTGTTTTTCTGCTGTGGTGACTAGTGATGAGCAATTATGTTGACTATCATCATCGGTTCGATAGTCGATATCGGCAATTATCAATAAGATATCCGATACATGATAATAGATTATCGCCGATGACCATTAAAGTCTATGGGAGAGCAACAACAAATTCATTCTTACACCAAAACAGGGCTGGAGAAGCTGGAATAAACATCCACAGCAGCAAACTGGATACGTGCTACATCTTAGTCAACACACTTATGTTATAAAAGCCACAGAAAAAAAGTCACACACCATTCACTATCCCTGTCTTGTACCACAGAATGATCCTTAAACCTGCATGACCCACAAATTAAAAAGTGCCAGAAGGCAGTATGATTTGAACCATCATTTTACTTGAACTGGACATTGACTATCCCTGTCCTGGAACGCAGCATGAGCCCCAAACCTGCATGACTCCCAGATTTAAAAGTGCCGGAAAAAGGAGTCTTTCAACCACCATTTTAGTTGATCTGGAAAAATTAAACTTTACCTGCCCTGGTCCTCAGCTTAACCCCCAAAAACCTGAAAAACCCCCCAATTTAAAAAAAAGTGCCAAAAAGGAGTTTTTCCCAACCACCATTTTATTTTTCACAGCTTTGGGAACTATCCCTGCCCTGGGCCCAGCATACCCCCCAAAAACCAGCTGACCCCCACATTTAAAAGTGCCGGAAAAAAGGGAGTTTTTAAACCCCCTTTTAGTTTAAATGGACATTGACTATACCTGTCCGGGGCCCCAACCCTTTGACCCCCAAAACCGAAATCCCCCCAGATTTAAAAAGTCCCGGAAAAAGGAGTTTTTTCAACCACCTTTTTAAGTTTCAATGGACATTGACTTTACCGCCCCTTGGGGCCCAGCATGAAAAAAAACCTCCCTAACCCCCAGTTTTAAAAAATTGCCAAAAAAAGGGTCTTTAACCACCATTTTATTTTTCACTGGCATTGACTATCCCTTTTCCGGGGCCCACTTTGGGGCCCAAACCCCCCCCGATGACCCCCAAAGATTTTAAACTTTCGTAATGGCATTGCTCTGCTCCCCAAACGCCCGGGCATTTTTGGGGGTGCAATTCCAGCGTTTTTTGCCCCATTTAACAATGAGACGGTTGAAGGGGAGGCCCAGCTGACGCGCAACGCAGCCCGGCGGGGCAAAGCAGGGTTTCGAACGGCGGAAGGGGCGAAAACAGACCCGAGCCTTCCTCAGCAGGCAGGGCCAACCCAGGGAGCCTTTGAAATTTTTGGAGACGAGGCCCCTGACAAGTCCAGGCAAGGATGTGCTCCAGCCACCCATCTTTAAAGGGGGGCCCGCAGATTTGACCCTTACGTGTGTGGGGGGGGTATCCAAAACAATTAATTTCCCAAACCCCCCCTGGGGTTTTCTGGGCACGGATGCCATCAAAAAAACCTTGGGGGGAAAAAAAAACCCCCCACCAATTTCCCGCGGGTTTTGAAGAGCGTGCGCCGCCAGAGCCACCGTCACCCCCAGAAACCCTCCCCCAGCTCACCCGTGAGCTGTCACAAAGATTTTAGCGACCTTTTTGGGCCCTGCTTATGTCCAAAGTGTCGGTGGTCAGATGGGCTTTTCCGGGGCCAGATTGAGACAACACGCTTTTTAAAAATTTTTGATGAAACGTTTTGGGTACCAGGGCAGGGCGGCTTTTTTTGGGGAAAAAAAAGCCGGGTCGGGATCTGGTATTGGGGGGAGGCAAGGGGGGGAAAAGGGGCCCTGACGTGGGGGGAACCCCTCTTTGTCCACCAACGGAAAGGCAACTTTTTCCCAAAGGGAAAAAAGGCCCGGAAATGCCGAAATTCAGGCTTTTTGGGTTTGGGGGGGTTTGGGGTTAAAGTGTTTCTTCGCCCCCCAAACCTGGAAAAACAGAAGGCTGGGGTGCAAGACTGGCCGCGGGACGGCCCGCAGGGGCGTCCAAAAATGGCGGGAAAGGGGAAGGGGGTAGGATGGGGGCCCCTGGTGGTGCTGGTGGTTTCTCGGGCGAAGGTGGCGGATGAAGCGGGGGCTGATTCCTGAAATTTTTATCTGAGAGACCCTGGGGGAGCTTAGGGAACCCCTTTGGGTTGGGGGCAGAGGAGGGGGGGTGGGGGGAGGGCAAGATGTGCCGTGGGTTTGGAAACCCGGGATCGGTTGGTCTTTTTTGGCCAAAATTGGGCCCCCATTTCAAACCCTGCAAATTTGCATGTGAAATAGACATGTTGGGGGTGGTTAAAAAACCCCAAGAATTTTTGCCCCCACTGATGCGTTTTCAGCAAAGGCGGGATATGAAAACGCTGGGTTTAATTTAGAGGCTTGCTCAAAAAAGGCCCGGCTTGGGGAAAAGGGTTTCCCGGACCTTTTGAGGCGATAAGCGAGGAGCGGGTTTTCGCTGGGCCTGGCGGCGGGGAAAAAATCGCGGGCCTTTTTGCGACCCCCCCTCTCCCTTTTTTTAGGGGGGGGCCCGTTTTGACATACCCCCCCTGTCTTCCTCCTCGGGCCAGTGATGAAGCGAACAAGCAAAAACTGCCCGAAAAAACCACGGGTGGGTTTCCCCAATGCATCATCTCAACATCTTCAAAACAGGTGACTTGGTCGTCCGACATTCTGCTTTCCCGGACTGCGGGCTACAAAACAAGAGGCACTGCAAGGCATTGCCGGGAAAGCCCGGGGTTTTTGCCGATTGACCCGGGTTCCTTTCCTCCCCGGGTGGGGGAAAAAGTAATTGGGCTCAGAGCAGAGAAAAATTTTTCCTCTTTGGGGCCCCTTGATCCTTTTAAAAAATGCCTTTGGGCCCAACCCCTTTTTTCATCAAGAGGTTTTTCAGAAAAAAGGAAATTTTCCACAGTGGTGGGGACACAGTTGACATTTGGCTGCCCTTTGCTGGCCGGGGGACGTGGGCTGGGAGGACAAAAAGGGAAGACCCGCTGGATGCAGGTTTTATTAACCACTGAAGAACAGTTTTGGGGGAAGCGTTCGTTTTCTGAGATTCACAGGGCCCTGAACCCCGCGAGGAAAAGGCCTGACGGCCCCGCAATGACATCCCCCTGGCATTGGGGGGTTTCCCCCGCACTGGAAGGAGCACCTTCCCCTGTACCTCTACCCCCTTTCCAACCCCCCTTTGCTCGCTTTTCCACCTGCATTTCCCCTCCCTTTTTCACAAAAAAATAAAAATTTGAGAAGGTATGGAAGAGTTTTGGAAAGTCTCTTATTAAAAAAACGGCAAATCAAAGCTTTTCTCAAAACCCTCTTTTTTCCTACAGCCAAACTAGGATTTGAAACTGGAAAAGTTTTTGCAAATTCCCGGGAAATGCCGGGCTGGTGGAAAGAAACCCTAAGGGCAAAAAACAACAGTGTTTTTTCCCTTTAGTTCCCGGGGTTTACAACCCGCCCAGTAGGACTAGGAATGATTTTTTTCAAAAAAATAAATTTCAAGTGCGCTTCTGCGCAAAAATGAGATTTTAACGGCCCAAAAAAAAAAAATTTTAGGGAAATTAGATGGATGAGAAAATTTTTGTTTTTTTTTCAGCCAAAGACAAACGAGAACAGTTTTCTTGAAAAATTTTTCTATCAAAATTGTCGTACAACGTTTTTATTGAAAAAAAATGGGCCGCACCCTGTCCCAAAACAGCCCATTTAAAAACTATTCGGGTAACAAACAAATTTTTTTTCACCTTTCAATACACCGCATTTTACTACAAAATTGCTGTATTGAAATTTAAGTGCAAGGTGCCTCAAGAACAAAAACTGGGCTGCGCCAAACTGAAAAAAAAAAACAAAAAACCTTAAAAAACCCTGAAAAAATTAAATTTTTTCCGGGGAAAAACAAATAAAAGGTTTTAAAATTTTGGTTATTTTTTATCAAAAAACACCGGCGGGGGACTACAAAATTTTTTAATCAATTTAAGTGCAAGATGCCCAAAAAAACAAAGTGGACTGCGGCCAAAATGAAATGAAAAACCTATCTGAAATTTTATACGGATAATTTTAAGCTATTTTTTTTAAACCCTTTTTTAAAACCTGGCGGTGACTACAAAATTGCTGTATTCAAATTTAATGCAAGGTGGGCCCCAATGAACAAAGCTGGGCTGCGCCAAAATGAAAAAAACACCCCATTGAAAGGGATACGGATAATTTAAAAATTTTGTTTTGGACCTATCAAAAACACCCGGGGGTGACCCACAAAATTGCTGGGATTCAAATTTAAGTGCAAGGTGCCCCAAAAGAAACAAAACTGGACTGCGCCAAAATGAAAAAACCGTATCTGAAATGTATACGGAAAAATAAAAGTTGAGTTTTTTCCCCCTATCAAATACAACCCCGGGGTAAAATAGAAAAAATCTGTTTTTCCCAATATAATTCGGCCCGCCCCAACATTTCAAAGTAACTTTTTAACATAAAAATGTTTTAAAAAAAACCCCTTTTCCCAAAGCCGGATCTAAAAAAAGTCTGGGCAGCACAATATCCACTCTCCTTTTAAAAAGGGCCCTTTTTTTCTGTCGTGTTCGCCCACAGCCCCCCCCCCCCCTCCCCCCGCAAACTGTACAGGGTAGATGCTCCTTTTTAAAAATTTTCTGCCTAAAATTACAAAAAAAAGAAAATCTCTAAACTACCTAAGTTTATTGTTCCCCAGCAAAAAACTTTGCTGTCAGTGTGAACAAATTTGAACGTTTCGCTGGAAAACTGTTTTAACCCGAGGGCCGAGCACAGTCCCTTTCTCCTTTGATTCACAAAACACACACTGAGGGCCCGAAAAGGGGAAAGGGTGTTTTTATTAAAACCAGGTTAAAATGATTTTTCCCCGCCAAAGCAAATTTACACATCCAGTAAAGACGTCGCCACCCCAGCTCACCCTGCCCTATTTTGATGCTGATTTTCTGGCCCCCAAAAAGGGCAGGAAGCGCTGAAAAAAGGCGCAATATTAAAAGATTATGACAGAATTTCACCTAAATTTCGCTGAAACGAAAAAAAAAACCGATCCCAAAAAAAACCGTGCCCATTTTTAACTTTGTCGATAATTTAAACGCCCCCAAAACTTGTTGTGACTAAAAGAAAACGTTTAAATTTTAACCCCCAAAAAATCCCTTTTTCCTGTAGCATAATTACAAGCGAAGGTTTTAAAAACAAGTTTTCCCTTTTTTTTGGGGGTTTGGTAAAAAAACAGGGGGTTTTTAAACCTACAAAGCTTTGTAGTTTTTTTTTGGCCCCTTTAATTCTTTTGCGCAATTTTTTTCCAAAGGGGAAAATAAGTAATTTTTTTTCGTTTTTTACTCAGAAAAGAAACTTGTTTTTTTTTACCGCCACAGAAGAAATTCCCGTAGCATAAAACATTTTCCCAAGGTTAATAAGCCCATTGTGCTTTTTTTATTTAGTAAAATACACCGAGTTTTTTAAAAGGGAATACAAGGAATTTTTTCCTGCCCATTTGGGGGGAGCCCAATTTATATTTCCCAAAGGGGTTTCCCCAACTTTTTTGTGGGGGTTTTAAATTTTGGGTCAAAATTTCAGGGGGAGTATTTAAACATATACAGATATCTTCATCAAAAAAAGGTCCCGTAAAATTTTTGAAACAAACATTTTGGCAGACGAGAGGTGGGAAAGGGTCTTCACCTGCAAGTGGGCAAGGTCAAAAAATTCCAGGCCCAGGTCCCCAGCACAGAAAGGGGGCCCTCGCTGCAGGGGGGGCACTCGGTTTAGGCCACAACGGCCCTTTCATCAAACGGCCCCTGTGCTGCTAGCAAACCCCGGGTTTTTTGATTTTGGTTTCTAGGTCAACCACTTCCTCCCAGAAGAATCTGACAACCCCAGCCCCAAAATCGGGGGGGACCGTCAGA
>JAODAL010060362.1:0-20935 GCA_025379985.1 Phyllomedusa bahiana | reverse complement strand
CTGAGTTTTTGAATGCCTTTTTCCAAATCACCCACCCCGCAAATTCCTGATGAAAATTGAAACCCCCCCCGTAGATCTAATTATTTAAAGACCTTGGCCCCTCAAATGGCCCGGTTTTAAAAAAAAATTCTGAAAAATTAGCGGAAAAAGGATAACATTTTCTTCACGGAAATTTTTGGGTTTAGCCCCCGGGTTTAGCCCTATGCAGGGGGGGAGGATTCTTTTTCTGTACGAAAAAAAAAAACAGCCCCGGCAGGTGAGGGGGAAATTTCCCAATAAACCCCTTCTGCAGGTTCTTTGTATGTAACCCAACATGGCCTTGGTTCCACCCAGGACAGCGGGTACCCCCTGCCCCGAAGGGGAAAGGGTCCCCAATGCTGGAGGTCAATGGGGTTTTATACCCGGCCCGGTGGGGCGGAAGAGATTCGGTGTTTTTCAGGGGAACAACCCAAAAAGTTTTTGGTATTCAAATAGGCAGATCTGGGCAGCGGTTGGCGGGTGATTGAGAACAACGGAGGGCCCAGGCAAAGGGTGCCTTTAGCCCAGGGGAAAATTTTGACGTGGAAAACCCCCGGGACGACCTCGCCGGTTCTCCAGTTGAGTGTGGGGGCATGGTGTTGAAAAGCGGGAAACCCCCCAAACAGGATCGTTAAAGGAAGCCCGGGGGCCCAATAAAAGAAACGGGGCCCCCTCTTTGTGAAAGGCCCCCCAGGCAAAGAGCACCGATTTGGGTTTCCTGAAATGAATGGTGTCACTGAAAAAATTCCCCACTGACTGAGGATATCCCCAAATTTGGTCTCTCCAACACCCACCGGAAGTTGATACCGGGGACCCCGGGGGGGTGGATAAAATTTTCCCCCCCCCCCCCCCAGCCCCCCCCCCCCCCCCCCCCAGGGTGGTCCCGGAAATTCCCGGGATTTGGGAAACCGAACCCTAAAAGTCAGTGGGGATTTCCCAAATTACCAGGGGAAAGACGGGGGAGAGGAAGAATTCACCCCTAGGGACCCCTTTCCCCATCGTGGCCTAGGTGCAAAGCTTTCCTAGATGCTGGGGAGGGAAAGGGGACAGCCCTTACGAAAAGGGGCCCCCGGCTGGACAGTACAAGCATAACCTTTTTGGCCCCGACGGGAAAAACCCCTGCTCCGATATGGGGGACTCGGCCCAAACCTGCATAGGCTTTCCCCCGGACGGTAGGGGGGAGGGCGGCAGCGGGGGTTTTTCCTGAATACCCCGGGGCTGAAGGGGTAAGGGGCCCCGGGGCCCGTGCCCGGCTAGGTTTTAAAGACGAAGCTCCTTTGCCTCTCGGTGAAGCGTTTTTTGTCGATGGGGTGGCTAGATTTAATCAAGTCACTTGGGAGGATGGTAAACCCCTTTTGCCGTTTGACCCTTTGACCATTTGGACAGGCCTTTTTTTAAAAAGGTTTGATGAAACAGGGCGGGCGGCTTTCCAAGCCCGTTCTAAAGCCAAGCTTTTGGGGGAAAATTGCCAGCATAATTCCCGCCCAGAGGAATGCCCTGGCGCAGGTTCAGTAGCGCAGCCCTTTCGCAGAAGATGCTTGGGGGGCCCAGCTCTTCAAAAACACTCCCGGAACCCCTTTCAGGAAGGCTTGAAAGGTCCGCGGGACTGGGGGGGCGTCCTTCCCAAAAGGGGGTAGCCAACCCAAGACCTTCCTGGTCTTTTAGGGGGATTGACCACAAACCCCAAACCTTTGGGAAAAGTTCCAGGGGGAATGGTCAGCCAAATCAATAGGGATGTGCTTTGGAGACTGGATGATAAAAACCTCCTGAACAGCTTAGGGTCTCCCTCGAACTTTGACGGGTACGGCAACCCGGAGTTTGGGGCCCAACAGTCGGGGGTTTGGGAGCACCCAGGCGTAAACGTAAGCCAGGGGGTGGTTCTTTTTTGGTTTCCCATCAGTAGTTGCTGAAACATGGAGGTCAGTTTGGTTTTGCTGAGTTTGTTCCCAAAATCTATTGGGACTGCTGGCAAAAACCCGGGCGAAAAGGTCCGCTTCACTCGGGAAAGGCCCCTTTGGCGGGATCCAGGGGCCCTATTTGCGGGTCCGGCCAAAAGGGGGTTTTGGGATCCGGGGACCAGCGCAAGCGACGGCGTATCCCACCCCGGGGGAAGCTGAGTTAAGTAAAACCCGGTTTTCACCCGGGCGCCCCCCGAAAAGCGGAATGGATTGCTGCAGGGCAAAATCTACCAGGCCCCTTTTCCCCCTGGCGTGACTTCTTGCGGGGCCTGCTAAGGTGTAGCGGGGGACAGAATGGGCAGACAACCCATAGTCGGGGACAGGAAATTTAAGGTCGGGGTTAGGCGGCAAAAAAATTCGTGTCAGAGGGTAGGAAAGGGAAAGGTACGGTACACGGTAAAGCGGGACACCAAGAAGCTTTTCAATAGGCTAGAGGGACAAAAGTTCCGGGGGGCGTTCCAGAGTGAAAAACCTTTAAAAGGGTCAGCAAACCGGCCAACAACCAATTGTGGGCGTGTGGCCCTTTAAATCAGAAAAAACCCCTAAGGAGGGGGGACGGGGTGCCGCAGCCGGCGGGAAAAAGGGGGTTGCCGCGGCCTTTCAGGGAAACAGGAAGGGGGCAGGCTTTTAAAGTTGCCTGCAAGGGAACAAATTTCGCCCCCCACCCTACACCGGACCGCTGCCCCGCTCCCCCCGCAGCCGGGGGGGGGAAAGAATTACCCGGTGACCCCGCAGCCCAAAACCGGGGGGGGCGGGGGGCCCAACCAGGGCAAAGGGTTTGGGTTTTTTGGGAAAACTTCCCCCACTTAGGGAAAAGGAATTGGACTAGCCCAACAAAGTAAAAAACCCAATTTTTGTGTGACCCAAAGGTTCTGAGTCCCAAATGTCCAGTAAAAAAGACAACCAACTTAAAACCCTGTTTTTAAAGTAAAAAATTTGGATTTACAATTATTTTAGATTGACCTGTGTTATTTGTAAATTTTTAGCTGGTTCCCAATTTTTCTTTCCGGCAAAACAGGAAAAAAAGAAAAGAAGAAGGTATAAGGAATGTACAGTAGCGGGGCCCCCAAGTATCAAATCCCCCAGGGAAACCCCCCATTTTAATTAAAAAAGGAATAGTCTATCCAGGCGTAACTGCAACAGATTCCTGAAGGTAAATCCTCTGTACCACCACAAGTGGTGGTATAAGCCACATCAGAGAGCAGAGTCTTTGTAGCCTCCCGTTTTTCACCAGAACCCGGGTCGAAAAGGGCAGGGTTGGGCTTTTTGCAGAGGGGGGACTACGGGGGGTTGTTTCCCCCCTGACTAACTTGCTTGCGTGGCACCCGGGGGGGGTGCAGCTTGGTACAAAATAAAGAAAAACAGAGATGTTTTTGGGGGAAAAAAGCAAAAAGGCCCGGGTAGGAAAACATGGTCGGGGATAAAAAACGGAAAGGGTTTTTGAAACAAGGTATAACAAGAATAATGCACACTCACTTTCTAACACCAATTTAAAATTCAGCCCCAAAGGGGCCACAGGGGCCAAAAGGGGGAAAGGGGCAAGTTACGGGGGTCTTTCCCTTTTTCAATTCCCTTTTTTTCACCCCTTTGCGTTTTAAAACCCCTTTTCTTTTTCTCAGCCAGCGCACTCGAAACCCTAGGGTTTTTTGGGGACGGGTTTTTCTTGCAAAAGCAGCGGGCCACAGTCGTTTCGGAGTTTTTAGGCGTGGTACACGGGGACTGAAAGAATGAGATTTGGGGAAGTGCCGCAGTCGGCATTGGGGCCCCGGGCCCATGGCTCAAAAGGGTCCCACCCTTTTTGGGCCCTCCTCCTTTCCCCAAAAAAGACTGAACTTGCGCAAAAGTTCAGGGGTACCAATTTTCCCCCCAACCACTTTTTCGGGTCAAATTTGGGTTGGGTCAATAAATAAAATTTACCAATCCCCCCTAATCTTCTTCTCGGCCAAGAGCTCTTTTAACTCAAAGACTTCCGCGACATCAGCTTTAAGGGGACGAGACAGGATTTTCTGGGAGAAGCAGTTAAGAACCACCAGTGTGAGGAGTGAGACATGGAAGGAGTTTGGGGATGCAAAAATTAAAGGAAAGGAAGGAGAGCTTGAAAGTTTAAAAGGATTGATGTGCTGAAAACAGATAACCACACTCTATCTCTAGGAGAAAAGATCGGAAGGGGCCTTATTTTTTTTTATCCCCCTGTGGGGACTTTGGTTTTGTGAGGAAATGCCTTTCCCAAGAGCTGGTCGAGTTTCCTGCCAAATCATGGAAATGTCCTGGATTTGGACTTAACTCCCCAGGGAAACATCGATCCCATCGAGAGGGAAGATGAGGACGGGGATTTTGGGCCAAAAACAATGAAATGAAAAAATGTAGAGGCTTCCACAGAAACAGGGGTCAAGGTTTATTGTTAGAAATGCAGCCTGTAAAAAGGGGGGTCGCTCCGTCATTAAAGAAAAAAAGAAAAAAAGGTTAAATTTCCCAGGATTTGAAATGCCTGATTTGGGACAAATTACCCGGGTTACCAGCACGCTGGCAAATTTTTTTTTTTCAGAGCCAGCCTGTTGCCTTTTGGTAAAAGACCCCCACGCCCTACCCCGGGACAAAGCAGGATACCTTTTTTTGGGGGAGGTTTGGAGCGTGAAGCGGTGAGTGTAAAAGGGGCCCGGGGGAACCCAAAAGTGCCCTGCTTCATGACAGGGGCTTTTTATGGAATGGGGTTTGCTGGTTTTTGCCCGCCCTTGGGGCGTTTTTATTGAAATAAAATTAATGAAAGTGAGGCCCAAAACCCCACAACCCAAATACTAAAAAAGGTCCCTAAATTTAAACTGGAAAATCACTGGAATGTACAGTTGAAACCAGAAGTTTACCATAAAATATTTTAAAAAAACCCCATCTGCATGTTTTTTCAATATTGCGGAAAATTTAGAATTTAAACCCCTTACCCTTTTTACAATACCGGGTTTAAAAAAATTTTTGGTCACCCCGACAATTTTTTGTTTTCCCGAAAAAATCATACTTTTGTTTATCAAAAGAGTTGCAAAAATTTAATAGGGAAAAATCGGGCCAGACATTGAAAGTTTGGGAAAAAATGATTTTTTTAGAAATTTAAAAATTTTTACTTCAAAACCCTTTCCCTTTTGTCCGAAAAATTTTTCCCTTTTTCAGCAAATTTCCCGCCCTTGCAGGGCCTTTGGCCCTTTTAGCTGTTAATTTGCTGAGGTAATTGGAGAAAAAATTTTCCCCCCTTTCCCTTCCGAAGCCCCCCCCACAATTGGATTGGTTGATGGGGGACTTTTTTTGTACCATAGGGCAAAACTGCCTCCCACAAAAAGTCAATTTTGGTTGAGATTGGTGACCCGTTTCTGGGCCCCTCCATTACGAATAGAATTTCCCAGCCCGCCTGGTTCTTCCTAATTGTTCTTGCATAATTTGGAGGTTTTCTTTGCCCCTTGTCCTGTTGAGGATGAAAAATGATCCAATTTAAGCGCTGTCCACAGGGTTTTGGCATGGCGTTGCAAAAAAGGAGTGATAGCCTTTTTTTTATTCACAATCCCTTTGACCTTGTTCAAATTTTCCCCCTTTTTCCATCCAAAAAAACCCCAGCCCTACATTACCCCCACCAGCTTGCAGATGGGGTCAGGGGACTCTTCCGCATCTTTTCAGTTTTTCTGTGGGCTCAAAAAATTTTTCTTCTGTGTTTTCCCAAAAAAACCTAAAATTCGATTTGTTTTGTCCCCAAACATTTTTTTTCCAAAATTTCCCCTGTCCCAAAGTCTGTTTTCTTTAGCCCATATTTTAACTTTTCCTTTTATTAGCCCCGTCTCACATATGGCTTTTTCTTTGCCACTCTTCCCTGAAAGGGCCCGATCCCGGAGTCGCCTCTTACTGTTGAAGTTGACAATGGCCTTTTGTTGGGGGAAAATATTTAAAGAAAATGCCCGTTGAGGACCTGTGGAAGGGGTCAAATTTTTAAATAGGACTCTAATGTACTTGTTGGGTTAGTTGTGCAGCGGGACTCCTACTTCTCTCTTTTTGAGCCCGTTTTGCTCTTTCCCGAAGGGAGTTGTACCACCGGGTTTTGGAAAACTTCATTTTTTTTGGGGAAAATTTTTCAATTTGGAAAAAGCCTTCTCTTCCCGAAAAAGAATAGACTGTCGGGTTTCACTTTTAAAGTTTCTTTTTCTGGCCAAATTTTTCAAGTTTAAAGGAACCACCAAAAAGTAATGCTTCCCGGAAATTTTAAAATAGCTTTAAAAGGAAAAGGGCAGTTTTATAGTTCTCTAATTAAATGTTTTCCGTGTGCTAACATTAACTTGCACAAGGGTTTTCAAGGGTGTTCAAAATATACAATAGCTTTCTTACACAGTTAGCAAACCACAATGTACCATTAGAACACTGGGAGTGATGGTTGTTGGAATTGGGGCCTTATACACCTATATAGATATTACATTAACAACCAGACGTTTGCAGTTTGAATAGTCATTTACCACATTAACAATGTTATAGAGTGTATTTCTGATTCGTTTAATGTTAGCTTCATTGAAAAAAAACTGCACTCTTCTTTCAAAAATAATAAAATTTCTAAGTGACCCCAAACTTTTGAACAGTAGTGTAGGTCAATTAGGATTACCAAAATTATTTATATTTGCCAAATGCCAGAATAAAAGAGAGAGGAGAGGGGGAATTTTTAAGTCATTTTTATTACTTTTTGCAAAGTCAAAAGTTTACATACACTAGGATTATTATGCCTTTAAACAATTTGGGATAGCCCATATGATGACGTCATTTCTTTGGAAGCTTTGGTCATATAGTGTATGTAAACTTTCAACTGTAGATGTTTTTATGAATATTCCCTGTATATTGGCCTCACTACAAGAACTTTACAGTGAGGACAGTAAGGGAAGGGGATTGCCTTACTGTCCTCACTATAAATTGTAACAGTGATCGCAGATACCTTTACTGTTAAAGCTACAGTTTTTATATCACTTGAACTGCCCATTTTTTCCAGCTAAAGCTATCAAATTATTCCAGATCCCAAAATCCAAATCCCAAACAATACCCTAAAGTTCAGATTCCAGACCAGAGCCTGAAATGTAGACTTTAGTCCAGACTCCTAAAATGATTTATACCCAAGACTCCTAAATATATTAAGAACCCAGACCCTTAAATAAATTCAGATACCAGTCCACTAAATTAATTTAGACAACAGAACCAATTATAAATTTATATCCAAACCAAATACCCCTAAATTAACGGCAGACGCCCAACCAGACCTCTAAATTCAGACCCCATATCAGACCTCTTTAATTACTCACCTGTACTCACTCTCTGCTCCCATGCTGCAGATGCCCTCCTGCAAGGGAAGAGCCAGGAGTGAGGAGGGCTGAGTATTAAGGCATTGCCTTTTATTTAAGAAATGATGCGATCGCAGGGTGGAGTTTGGTTGCGGTGGCAGCTGGAAGACTCATAAAGGCCTCCATAGCTGCCATGCTTGTATTCCTAATATATCCTACCAAAGGCAGGCTATAATGGGACATGAATGAAAAGCTGGTTAGGAGGTAAAAACAAAAACCTAACTCACCTATAAAGCCACCAGCACTTCCACAACGCTGCTGCTGCTGTCAGTGTTCCTCGCTGATGATGTTATGCTGCATCAAATCCCTGGCATCAGTGGTCTCTGCCTGTGTGAATGGCGCACGATTACCAGTGAATGGCCAGTGATTGGCAGCAATGTCACAAAATCAATGAACGTGACATCAGCGGAGGGGAGCACATGGAGCAGTGGTGCTGCTGGAACGGTTTTGGCTTCACAGAAGAGTTGAGGGTGGATTTTTTAAAAATATTTTTTACCCTTCCCAACCAGCTGACTAATGTTTTCAAATAATGGATAACCTCTCTGGTTTATGGAAAAAAATAAAATACTGCCAGTCACGTTTGCAGGACAGTGCCCAGGTGCAGTTTTTGCTGAGTTTACCTTGAGCATTGTGACACTCCTGGTGAATACAGTACTGTGGGAAAGTATGAAGTGTGGATTAATCCAAATTGCAGATAAATTGGATATGCACAGCTCTGCCAAATTATTTCCTCTGTTGGGCCCAAGCAATCCCAGTTCTACCAGTCATTGATTGCTGTTTCTAAAGGCATTGGTCATAATCATCCTAACTACTGCAGGTACATTTTAAGGGTACGATCTCAGGTAAGAAAGTGGACACTGCATGGACATGCTCTATATGACCGCACTGTTCTGTGAGCTGTTTACCTGCCATAGGATCTTTTTTATAATGGCCCTATGATTTTATGGATAAACAGCATTTTACTTACAAAATTACGTGCCCATTAGTAAGTTAGCTAGAAAGAGGCGCCAAGCGGCAAGTTTCCAGTATGTCAATTTTTTTGTCCAAAAGTACTGGGGAGCAGAGGGTGTCTGTATTTTGTGTTGGACACCCAAAAAGTGCTGGGCAGCTGGCCCAATCGAATAGTAGTGGCGTAATAAGCTGTAAGCCAGCATGGTGCACCACACGTATCTGCGTTAATAGCACCCTTTTGTATCGCCTTATCTATGTGCAATTATAACACCAGCAACCACCCCACTCATATTGAAGGTGAGTGGTTGTCTTATCAGTATTTTTGCATTTGTGCAATCTCCCCATGTATTATACTGTGGCTTTTCTGCATACTGATGTGAACAGATATCAATTTAATTTGCAGTCTAATTGTCCTCCTAGTGGTGGGGTATGTGAGCTACTGCTCAGCAAGCAGCTGCACCTATTTATCTTTCCCAAGTAGCATAGGGGCCAGTGTTGCCTCTTTACTGGGTTCAGTTTCAGTCCAGCCTTTGAGCTGTGAGTATGGCCTTGTTTCTGTGTTCACAGTAAGTCTGCACAATTTATTAAGACTTAGAGGCCTAGAGGCCTTGTTTAGGCTACATGGCTTCCATTACATGAGACCATCCCCTTACTCAAATTCCCCTCCAATGCTCTTTAAAGAGAACCTGTGACATCTCTTGTCTGTTTCAGTAAATCTTTGTGTTCCCTGTGTAATAACAATTCTGGAGCATCTTCTCTTATAACTTTGTGTTGTGCTCTTCTTCTGTTACTTCTTCTATAAATGTGTTCCTGAATCAGGTGTGTTACTATTCCAGTGCACAACATCAATATCTAAGTAAAGATGTTCCAGAATTGCTTAAATCTGTGAGCTGCACTAAATAGAAACTGAGCTTCTGCCAATAATCCTACCTTACATTATTGAAATGCAGGTCAGTGTACATTTGGAAAAGGAAAACATAGAAGGACAACATAAAAGATAAGAGCTGAAATCCAAACTGTTGTAATGGGGTTAACATAGCAATTTTTTTGCCACATTGATTAACTTTAAACATGTAGGGAAGGGGAAATAAAGACTATTACCAAATACATTGCTCTTCTGATTTTGCTTTGTTCAGAAGATAAAGGAGATTTTATCTTCTGATTGTCTACACAAGTTTCACTAGGTTATCGACTAACAGGTGGCAGTGCTCTAACAGGTGGCAGAAACACTGCACACTGCATGTGAACCGCCCTTATAAGAAACTTGTCAGCAAGGTTATGCCACCAAAACTGCAGGCAGCATGAATTAGTGACAGGCTAATTAGTTTTACTTTGAGTGTTGCCACGTTTTAGAACTAGCATAGTTTTTAGATTGGCTTGTGGCCATGCTATGTGCTGGTAGCGGGGAGAATGTCCTCTGGGCATCTCCCCATCAGCTTCCTCCCTCCCAGCATGCTATAATTGACAAGTCCCTTCATTTATACAAATAGGGAGACACCAGTGTTTCTGAGCTGGGTGGGGGGAAGGCTGGAGGGTGCTGCCCACTGGACATTTCTCCTGGCGGGTCAGGTGGTGTACATTATTAAATCATGCTGTCCACTGTTAGGACAGCATGATCTTGTTTTTCACTTCTTTAGTCTAATGCCCTTTTACTCAGCCTTTACTTTTTCATTCTTTTATGATGAGGAACTAAAGAATTATTAAAACCATGTAGCACAATATATAAAATACCGTCAATTCACATCATTATGACCACTTCCAACTTTTGAAGTAGCGTAGATGATAAAGGAAGACACACGTGGTGAGCTGGTTTGGTGGGAATATAAGGTGTGTGATAGGCTGTCTACACATACATCCCTTGTTGTTGTCATGGGTAAAAGGGACAATTTATCAGACTTGTAATAAAGTATGATTATTGGCTTTCAGACCACAAGTGGTGGTATTTCTGAAACTGCAGTTTGTGAAATATTCCCCTGCTGCTGTGGTGAAAGTGTATTGTGAGTGGACAGATGACACCATTGTGAATAAGCAACATGAAAACTGTTTAGGTCCATGTGCCATTGTTGTGATAGATGAACATGAAGGTGCTGACTAACATGCTACAATGGAGCATCTCACCACCAAAATGAACCAGGTGACTTCCAGACTTGTGTCCAAAGCAACAGTTCAGTGAACCCTACTGTGTATGGGGCTGTGAAGCAGACAGATGGTCACTGCACCTCAACTAAACAAGTTGCATCTACAAAAAAGGCTTCAATTTTCGTGGTATAATCAGAAATGGATCTCCACTGATTGGAAAATGTTGCCTTCTCTAATGAGCCACATTTTGTGCTGGACATTGGTGTGTTATCTGAGAAACCGTTTTGGGTATGTATCCATCCTTGCAGATCGCGTATACTCATACATGCCGATTTTCTTCCCTAGGGCGGATGGGATCTCCCAGCTAGACAATGCAACATCTCACACTGCTAGAAATTTCCAACATTAGTTAAAGAATGACCAAGACTTCCAAGTACTACCCTGGCCCCCGAATTCCCCAGACTTGAACCCAGTTGACCACCATGATGGTCATGTTCGCTCTATAGATCCTTCCCAGGCACCCTCCAACAGATGTGGGATATAGTCAGAATGGCTTCAGATACCTGTGACAACCTACCAGAACCTTACTGAGTCGCTCCTAAACCATCTAGCTGCTGTCCGTACTGGACATTAGCTGCTGGTCAGAATAATGTGTCTTGACTGTGTATATTAAATTGTATTCTTTTAATGAGAGCTCTGCAAAGTTATACCCAGTTTTGCTTTAATCTGTTGTATTTTCCTTATTTGTTCTTGTTAAAGGGTTGTCCCCCTCATAAAAAAAATCAAAATAGCAGCTCCTAGGGCGCTAATAAAATAAAAATAAAAAATTTCCGATCCCCGGGTACAAAGCTGCGTCTCTCCGGTCTTATGTTCTTATTCTGTCACTTCGAACGAGAATGTCACCATTGCGGATGCTGATTGGCTGCAGCGGTCACGTGCCTCCATTTACATCCCCATTCAAAAGTGAACAGCTCAGAACAATGATTTAAGTTGAGACATGTGACTGCTGCAGCCAATCATCAGCTGCAGTGGTGATGTCCCCTGTTAGAACTGACGGAATGTCAACAGAAGACCAGTGAGAGCCGGTGCTGGAACTGGGCACCGGAGGAAGGTGAGAATAATTTTTTTTTATTTTATTCCAGCCCTAGAGGCTGCTGCTTTGATTTTCTTATGAAAATTTTCTTACTACAATAATTGACTTTTAACGTGTAGGGAAATGTAAATGAAGACTATTATTTAATACATTGCTGTGTTGATTTTTCTTTGGTCTCCGTTTGATCTCTGTCAGAGGTGTAACTTAGAGCTCCGGGGCCCCAGGGCAAAATCCATAAAAGAGCCCCATCTACCATGTACGATTTATAAAACTGGTATCTCCTTATGAGGAAGAGGGGCCTTTGGGGCCCCTAAGCCTCCAGGGCCCGGTAGCGATTGCTACCTCTGCACCCCCTATAGCTACGCCCCTGATCTCCGTTTAGAGCACACAAGTTTCTCTGGTTACCGACCACGTCTCCCCGCTCTCTCTTATCTCTCATGCCATCACTCCAACCATGGTGAGTCACCTCCTGCAGAGTTTTATCTCTAACTATGTACTTTGAAAACTTGTCATTTAGCTAAGTAAACGCTCTTTAGAGCTCTGCAGTCTGTGTAATACACTTTATAAGTCTCTTGCACTCAAGTCTCTACAACAGGAAACCTACAGTAGGAATAGCAGATTTGATGTGTCAATCATTGCTATAGACTCATCCACAGCCTGAACAGCATGTGTGAGTCTAAAGCTGCGGCTCTATGAAGCTGAACGATGAGTAAAACCCTTTAAATCTAACTAGAAAATGAAATAGTGTGTATTCACATTTCACTATAATGTTGGAACTATTGCCATGTTTTTCTGTATTTTGAAATCCGGCCTCAGAAAATCCGAGCTGTGTAGACTATAGCTCAGATTTGCTATTGAGGTCTGTGGGGATGATTTACAGTCAGATTTTTGTAGATTCTAAATACCGAATAAAAATCCGATAGTAAATCACTGTCGTGTAAAAGTAGCCGTAGGGTGAAAACACAAGCTTTCAGCCACAATCAATGTCTGTGCAGGTTTGTTGGGGACTACTTTCACAGTTGCACAGTCATTGGCAGCTGCAAGGGGCCATGTTTGCTGTCACATGTGTCAGAAAGCTTGTTTCACCGTAACAATGGTTAAAGGAGTTGTCTCACTACATTGATTCAACTCACCTCAGTCCTGTTTTCTTGGTTTCATTTTTGAATTTAGGGGCGTGTTTACTGGCTACTCAGGCGGCTGAGGACACCAGGTCTGTAGCTATTGCGACCAATGCTGACAGCCTATCAGGAGAGATCGAACAGGTCTGTAGCTATAGCGACCTGAGGTGCTGATGCAACCCATACAAGAGGGGATACCTAGGAACAGGTCGGACACTGTTAATGGACACATATTTCAAAGTGACTTGTTTTTGCAAGATCTTTAACATAAAATACAATCCTTTTAGTGAGACAACCCCTTTAAATGATTACTAGCTGTGAAACATGTTGTTAGTTTGTATATCAAGGACTCGATCCAAGCTGATGCGAGGAGGTAGTGAGAACAGAGTGAACATATCGATGTAGCAGAGCTGAGTTTACCATATGGCGTATCATGATATCGCAATGTGCTGTGATGGCTTTTACTAAAAACTGCAAATAAATCTGCGTATCTCGCCCCACAGATGGAGTAAACCAATGTCCTGCAAGGAGTTAAATGGCTCATTGAGCTGTGTTCCATCTGTATATATAGGCAGCACTGTCTGTGACACTCCATTCTCTGCGGATGAGTAATGAGACGTGAATGTTTCCGCCCAGCTCTGTGCTCACAATGTACTGAGAACTCCTGACAACTTGTGTACTAGGAGGGAGCTCCCACACTGCACGCCCGGCACAGACATGACAGCCAGATCCCAGGTAAGTACATCTGGATACACTTCACCCACTTGTTCTGTGTCATTTACTTGCTTCTTCATCTGTCCCCATCAGTCTGTATGTGCATGCCTTGTAGTGATCCTGGGGAGGTTTCCTGTAGGACACCACAGCATGAACTTCACTCATGTCGTTTTCCACTCATTTGCTGCAGTGAATTTCACATTCCTTTTATAACTCGGGCTTTTAAATGACCAATACATAAAGACCTGGCCACAATCAGGTGAAAGTTTTGATACTGAAACCATTGTCTTTATAGGATCACATCCTGCTAAACTTAGAACAATTTTTCCATGTGAGAACATGTAGTCTGGTCAGACCCTGCCTGAAATAGAAAATTGTCCAGGACAAAAGATCACAGTGACCAGCAACAGGAAGACATTTTAAGCATTTACATAAAATGCGGCCATTAATGGAGTTGATAATTTGTTGTAGATGCTTGTTTGACCTATTAGGCTATGTCTACACAGCTAATGATAAAAAACAGTTGAAAATCTGACAGTATTTTAACATTGCGTTACACGGATTTGTTCAAAAAAATTCGTTTGGTTTTCGGATCTGCTGCTGGCTCAGTACATTGACTTTAAGTGAATCTGACAGTAAACCGACGGAAGGTGGAACATGTTCTCTCTTACACCGGAAGGACGTCAGTTTAGAAATCTGTGCTGTGTAAGCTACAGCATAGATTTTCTGTTGCGGTCTATGCACCGGTTACAGTTGGATTTTTGGCGGATTCTTAATACTGAATCCACCGAAAATCCAACCACAAACCAGTGCTGTGTAGACATGGCCTTATTATTATTATTTAGTTTAGAGCGCCATTGATTCCAGGGCGCTGTACATTCGAGGGGGTTACATACATAACATAAGTCAAACGAGTACAACGCTGACAGTATGTGACAATCAACTGGCACAGAGGGAGAGAGAACCCTGCCCGCAAAGGCTTACAATCTACAAGAAAGGGGGAAAGAGACAGAAGGTTGATGTTTCAAAGTATCTTCCACCTTAACATGTGCAGCTGTTGTAACCCCAATCTCTCCACCGTCATGCAGGGACATCCTGTCTTCCAGAGCCAGAGCTCCAGTTCACAGCACCTGAGGGATCGTCAGCGCTTTTTTGAGGACGTCCTGGCACATGATGTGGACATGTACTACCCTCATATCCACCTGCTGAACGAGCGATGGAGACGTGAGTGAGGGGGCTGGGATATAGTAATGTGAAGGTCTTGTGAGGCGTAAACTACACAGAGCTTTTACTAGCTCCCTGTGCAAAGAATGAAAATGTGGGATGTAGAGATTTGCACATTTACACGTGATTTAATGTAGATCTTTGTCTATGTATCTATAATTTATTTATGTATTTATATAGGTATCAATCTATTATCCATCTATCTTATATGTATCTACTGTATGTATGTATCTATCTCATATCTATATATTCACGTATCTATCTATATACTTATCTATCTCCTTATCTATCTTTATATCTATGTATCCATCTATCTCATATCTTTGTATCTATCTCACATCTATCTATTTATCTCATATCCATGTATGTATGTATGTATGTATGTATGTATGTATGTATGCATCTATAATAATAATCTTTATTTATATAGCGCTAACATATTCCACAGCACTTTACAATTTAGAGGGTATACATACAGACATTACACATTAAAAGTACTTACAGATGTGACACAAGGTGTGAGGGCCCTGCTCGCGAGAGTTTACAATCTATTAGGGTGTATGGGTGAGACAAAGGGTTAAGAAGTGCTCAGTTTACAATGGTCCAGCCATGTTTCATAAATAGGAGGTGGTTTAAATCAGTTGGATGAACCTGCCACCCTGACAGTACATCTATATACAGATAAGTGCCTGTGAGTGCCCTAGTGTTGGGAGTGACAGATAGGTGTGATAGCAGGTGGGGGTTAGCAATTAGGGATCTAGATATGCCAGACTGAGAAGACGTTTTCTCAGGGCCCTCTTAAAACTGTAAAAGGTTGTGAGTGTGCCTGATTGTCCGCTGTAGCATGTTCCAGAGAATTGGCGCCGCATGTGTGAAATCTTTGAGACGGGCATTGGAGGTTCGGATGATTGAGGAATGTAATCTGATATCATCAGCAGAGCGGAGAGCATGGGTCGGGTGGTAGACAGAGATGAGAGAGGAAATGTAGGGGGGTGCAGCACTGTGGAGAGCTTTATGGGTGAGAGCGATGAGTTTATGTTGTATCCTGTACTGAATGGGCAACCAGTGCAGTGACTGACACAGGGTAGAGGCATCAGTATAGCGGCTGGAAAGAAAGACAAGCCTGGCTATCTATCTATCTATCTATCTATCTATCTATCTCATATCTATGTATGTATGTATCTAACACAATGATCCTAATATATATAGCACCAACATAATTTGCAGCACTTCACTTTTCAGAGAGTAAGGCTAAGTCTACACAGCATATGTTAAAATGGCGTCCAAAATCCGATGGCATTTTAACATTACTGGACCGTTTTTGACGCAGATTTGAGATAAAACCGCAGTCAGGTCTTGGATTTGCCGTCGGCCCCATACATTCAATGTACGGAGCCGATGGCAAATCCAGGGGAATTATCTGACATGTTTTAAAATCCGCTGGATTTTAAAACCGATCATAAGACTACAGCACGGATTTTTCATTGCTGTCTATGCAGCACAGGGCACCGTCAGATTCTAAAGACTGAATCTGCCGAAAATCCATGATAATACCGTGCTGTGTAGACATAGCCTAAGGCTGTAACAAAGGACAAAATATATAAAATCCTAAAACCCCGTTGAAAGACGAGTATTCGAACAGTATTTTTCACAAAAAGCTGAGGATGTTTAACTCAGTTTTTCGTTTTCTGGCTTGGTGTTTGGATTTGTTTTTTTGTTTTTTATACACTATTGAGTTTTTGGATGCGGATCTGCCCAAAAAAGTGCACAAATCTTTCTGGTCGTTTTTCATGCCATCCCATTGACTTCTACAGTAAATTTTCCACCATTTTCAGAGTGAAATCCAGCGGACTATTGATCATGTTCCAAGTTTTTTGAAAAAACATGTCATGTGGACTTCAACGCGGATTTTCAATTTAGGTCTTTGGGGATGGTTTTACATTTAGTTTTTGATGGTTTGGAAAGTCCAAATCTGCATCAAAAACCGACTGGAAAGCCTTGCTGTTTAGACAGATCCTAAGGGTATGTTAACACGGCCACAATATATTCATTATGCTCCACAATACTCCGGGTGTTTTAAAAGTACGTGTTGACCAGTGCATACATCTAAAGCCCGGGGGGAGGGCGGCCCCATTCACTTCCATTACCCATGGCGCATAAATGCCGGTAAGAAGTGATATATCACTTCTCTCTCCTGGCGTACAATACTCGCGTATTGTACACCGGGGGAGATGGACGTAGTTCATAGCTCTCTATGAGTACTATGAATTACCATAATTGCGGATATATTTCGGGCACATATACACTGAAATACGCGCCGCAATTATGCTGAGTGAACATACCCTAAATCTACAAGTAAAAACTCAATAACTCAAAGCAACAACTTGTCCTGCCGGCATGAGATTACGATCTAGATAGAGCAGATATTTTTTTTTTAAACTTGATTTCTTCACATACAACTTTTTTTTTTTTAAATCTTCTTTTCTTTACATAAGATGCTTTATGTTGCGAGAAAAAAGGAGTGAATACAATCCCAACACCTCCCATGTAGCACTGAATAAATAAACACACTGGAAAGGAACTATTGCAGTATATTTTGTGAATATGAGTAATTGGGTGATATCTGGGAATTTTACTTGGGCCTGAAGAATTGCAGGCAAGAACAAGTCTGGGATCCCACGAAGACACACTCAGCGCATTTGTGCAAAATGACCTGAGGAAACATGTTTGAGTGTAGGCTCATGGTTGGTGGTCCCTAATGAAAATATCAAGGAAAGAAGTTTTGTGTCACCCATTATAGTGTTTTACAGTGTCATAACCACCATTCTGCAAGTAGAACATCCAGGTGGAGTCTTAGGCCGTGTTCACACGGCTTATTCACGGCGGATTTGTGCGCCGTATTGAGCGCACAAATCCGCCGTGAATACGGGGCGGGGCGGGGGGCGGGCCCCGGAGCGCGGCGGGGGCGCCGCTCCCGGCCCCATAGACAATGCATTGTTTACGGCGCGTCCGCGCCGTAAATAATGTGCATGTCACTTTCTCCCCCGCGGCGGATTCGCCGAGCGGGGAGGAGCGACGAATTCCACTGTTCTCTATGAGAGCAGTGGATTACCGTAATTGCTGCCGCGGATTGGCGCCATACTGCAGCGCAAATCCGGCGCGCAGTACGGCGCCAATCCGCGGCAGAATAAGCCGTGTGAACGAGGCCTTAAAGGGACCCTATTTTTTCACATATTGACAAGTAATATGTGACTGCTATATGATTTTTTTTTTTTTAAATTGGGTGGTCGGTTTTTTCATATTGATATTGGTTTGTCTTTCTGACTTTCCTTCTGTCAAACTATGTGTGAACTGTGAGAGCCGCAAATTACACCTGATGGCTAAGAGATAAGACGTAGAATTACTGACCCCTCCGTCATGCCCCACAAATTTCCAGATTGTTGATTTCTCGACCTGTTGTAAATGACTTGTCTGCTTATGTTGCATTTTGTTATTTTTAAGAATTCTAAGATCCTTTGAAGGTCCATGTCTTTTGTGTATAAAAAGACTGTTAATTTTCACTTCTTGTATAACATCATGTCTGAAGAAGGGAGCTAGTACTCCCGAAAGCTCACCATCAAATATACTCAGTTAGCCTCTAAAAGGTATCGCCTGATTTCTTCACTCTTCTACTACTTTCTACAGCTAACACGGTACAACATTATACTACTGACTTTCCTTCTGTGAGCTTTGAGGCCACAGCAATGAGGATTGTCTAATGGTCTCATCCAGCTGGCCCACTAAGGGCCCAAGAGAGTGTTATAAGCAGAATAGCGTGAAGAAAGTTGGAACCCCCCCTCCCTCAGTGCAGAAAGATAGGATATATCATGTATTGTTCTTGTCATTGCCCTGTTGATTTAGTCTAATCTTATTTATTCCTTTACAGAGAACAATAAAGCAATCATTTTGCCATTACCTACTATTTGTAATGGGACTACATACAGATAAGCAGTAGCTTCAGTAAAGCAAGATTACTTTTACTGCCAGAAATTCTAAAAAAAAAATTGTTTTCCGGGAATATTGTTTTTAACAAAAATACTCCTTCCTGATGAAAGTGTCCCTTTAAAGGGTTTTCCATAAAAGATATGTATTACTCACCCTCAGAATAGGTAATATATGTCTCATCACTGGGGGTCCTACCACTGGGAACTCCACCAATTGGAGTCCCTGTTCTCCTCACTGCAGAAGTCTTTTAACAGAGCATTGTTTGAACATGCTCCATTCAAAGTCTATAGGACTAATGGAAAAAGCCAAACTCTGTAACCAGCTATCTTCGCCAATTCCAAAGACACTGAATGAAGCCGCAAGCCACAAGCCAAATGCTCAACCAATACTTAATTCAAACACTTCCACAGTGAGAGAGAATGAACGACTTGAGCAGGGGAATTTTAGTGATGGGAGGGATTTTCAATGTTGGGATTCCCAAAGATCAGACAGTTATCACCTATCCAGCACATAGGTGATACATTTCTATCATGGGAGAACCCTTTTAATGGAGAGGTGGTCGTGAATGTGCATGTTCCTCTCTAATGGTATGTATGGAAGTTAAATGAACAGCACAGCAAATGTCATTATGGACCCCGATTCATTAATAGGTGGGATCCCAAGCATGTGCAATCCCCTACCATGTCTCCTCTTTGCCTTTGGCTCAGGTAGTATTCTGCTCCATTATCAGATGGCTCCAGCTCATAAAGACATCAAGTCTAATGTAAGATGTGTGTTAATGAAAGACAAATATTGACTTCCTGATGTAATGTATATACATGGAAAGAATGCAGTGAGGTCATGAAACAGGTATTTATCACCCACAAATCCTCACTATTATTTATTTATATAGCTTCATATGATTGAAGAACTGAGATGACAGGTGTGAAGTCAGCACTGGCAGCAGCAGGCAGATAGTGGAAGTTGTAGTAGTGTGAAATAGACCTAGAAGTGGAGATTATGGCAGGTCTACTCTTGTGAAATTTCCATTTTTCCCTCAAATTGAGTGAATATCATTGTGTCAAAGGTTTCATGGGTTGGGTGAGTTAGATGCAATTTCTACTGGGTGAAAGGACTACTCGTACACATAGTAAGGTGTGTCTGTACTCACCACTGATGTCATACAGGTTTCTGCAGGACATAACAGTGTGCATTGTGTGTATTAAACCACATTCATAACATATCATAACATCTATATATTTACTTGATCTCTTCTTCCTTGGGATGGAGTTTTTCCCTTTTAAAGGGGACCTGTCTGCTCTCTTAATATATGTGTTTTAGTAAAGGGGTTTTATCACTACAAAGATTCGCTCTTAACATATAGGGTCAGGTAATGGACAATGTTTTCCAAATACATGTCTTGATTTTACCTTGGTCATGAGATAAGAGAGATTTTATCTGCTCTGAGTGCACACAGGCTTCTCTGGTTACATCCATATCTTTGCTTCCTGATTAAACAGAGAGCAGTGAGTGACGTCACCATGAATAGCACTCATTCTCTGAGAAGACTCAATATCTTTAACAAGATTAACATTTGTTTATAGATAAGCAATTGTTTTCACTCCTCGGAGCACTTGTTGCTTTTTTTAACTAAAAATTAGCTATCCTGCACTTATGTCTCTGTAATGTCTCAGCTAGTTATAGAGATGCTAAATATGTTAATCCTAACCGGATATCCAGATGCTATCCCACAACAAGGCTTGCACCGCAAAGGATTCCAAATTCCGGTTACGGTAAATAACACAGCTTTATTATAAGGCCGTGTTCACACGGCTTATTCCCGACGGATTTGTGAGCCATATTGAGCTCACAAATCCGCCGTGAATAAGGGGCGGGACGGGGGCGGGGCCGGAGCGCGGCCGGGGGCGCGTTCCCGGCCCCATAGACAATGCATTGTTTACGGGCGTCCGCGCCGTAAATAATGTGCATGTCACTTTCTCCCCCCGCGGCGGATTTGCCGAGCGGGGAGGAGCGACGGAATCCACTGTTCTCTATGAGAGCAGGGGATTACCGTAATGACAGGGACGGATTGGCGCCGTACTGAAGCGCAAATCCGGCGCGGAGTACGGCGCCAATCCGTGCCCAAATAAGCCGTGTGAACGAGGCCTAAACGTTAAAAATCTTAGCAGTGCACAAACAATGTCACAGTGCAAATCCTGCAGCCAACAGACGCGTTTCGAGCAATCTGCTTTTCTATATATAAATATGCTAATACCAGCTCTAAACTCCTCATGATACCAGAGTGGATGAAAAGCTCAGAGAAACTGCATAGTGAGAAAACCCCTTTAACACCCTCCCTCTTCCTAGGAGAGGTAACCAGGGCCGCACTCCAGTACCGGCCCCGGCCAGTCTGTAAAGCAAGGGGGACCCCGTCGCCACCGGCAGGTACAACCCCCCCTTGTTTCACAG
>JAODAL010060361.1:0-20935 GCA_025379985.1 Phyllomedusa bahiana | reverse complement strand
AAAGTTTTACAAAAATACAAAAAAACTTCTAAAAAATACCAAGAACCAAAAAAAATACTCCCAAAACCAAAGCCCAAAATTGCCCCCACCACATAACTGTATCAGTTGTACACAGCGCTCTCAGACTACAATATACCACCACCATTTTAGTGAAAAACGTGGTAAGTAGTTGTATGCAGGTGCTTGCAGACATACTGATAACCAAATTTACTTTTTAGTGACAAACAGAAAGTTTTTTGATCAGGTTCTCTCTTTCCTTTTTAATTCTCCATAAAGCGTTTTCTCCCCCCCCCCCGCCACGACACGCTCGCGAATTTACAAAAAAATTTTTTTGAATCCTCATTTTTTCCAAACCATATAACAACATACCTAATGGGGTTTTATCCTTTCCCTACCTAATGGTTTTTTTACACCCCCTTTTACCCCCTATCCAGGTGCCTGTGTGGGGGATGGGGTCCCCCCATCGTCCTTTATAACCCCCATTGGTAGGTAATAAAACCACCCCGGGAGGTGGTATATATTTAAAAACCCCCCCCCCCCCCCCCAGTAGGGATATGGTTATATGAGCCCAGTAGGAATAAGTATAAAGGTTATTTTTCCCCATGGGTTATAGTTATATTTTCCCATGGGGTAGTATTAGTTTATATTTTCCCCCCCGTAGGTAAAATAGGAATAGGGTCCCCCTTGGGTTTAAAGTCCCCAGAAATATAATAGGGCCCCATATTATTAATAATAAAAAGGGCCCCAGTTATAAATAACCCCAAAAAAAAGGCCCCCCCAGTAAAAATAGGCCCCCCCAGAAATAAGAATAAGGCCCACATATATAGAAAAAGGGCCCCCAGTATAAGATACCCCCCCAGTAATAGAATAGGGGTTTTTAAAATAGCCCCCCAGTAATAAAAAAGGCCCCAGAATAAAATTTGGGGGCCCCCTTTAAAGGGTCCCCCGATATAGAATAAGGGGGCCCCCCCCAAAATAAAAAGCTTTCCCAGTAATAGAATAGGTTCCCCATATATAAAAGCTCCCCCAGTATATAGAATAGGGTCCCAAAATAATAATAGCTCCCCCAATACATAAATAGGGCCCTGCGAAATGGAAAGCCCCCCTAGTAAAAAATAAAATACCCCCCCCATATATAGCATAGGGCCCCCCCGTATTTATAATAATAGGTTCCGCCCAGTATATAGAATAGGGCTCGCGCATTAATTCAATGGAATAGCTGCTCCCAGTATATAGAATAGGTCCCCGCAGTATATAGAATAGCTCCCCCATTATTAGAAATAGATTCCCTAAGTTATATAGAATATGCTCCCCAGTATATAAATAGGGTCCCCCAGTAATATAGGAATAGCTCCCCCACAGTATGAATAGAATAGCTCCCCAGTCAGTAGAATAGGTGACCCCTAGTATATAGAATAGCCTTACCCCTAGTATAATAGAATAGCTCCCACATATATAAAATGAGGATCCTCATTATGGTAGAGAGGTCCGAATTCACATATTGACAAATAAAAAACTAGTACCACCTCTTTCCTGTTCCCCCAGTGATCGTGCTTATCCTGATCTTCTTCCCGCACAGGCGCGTGACGTCATCATGCCGCACCAGAGCGACGTTGCAGACACTCACCCCGCCTGTGCTGGGTGTACTAACTGCTTGCAGCTCATCGAGTTCTCCACGGAGCAGCTAAGTTCTTGCTCTCTGCTCCCGTGGTAGTCTTCAACTGTATGTGTGTCCAGAGGAGGCACATGCAGTTTGAAGAGCTACCATCGAGCGTTCCATGCCGATAGTAGCGGCTGGAACCTCGACGATTCTGAGTTCGGGGCAAGCGGCAGTTCCTAGTGACACGCTGAGTAAGAGCATTTGGGTGGTGTGACGAGAACAGCCCAGTCCTCCTCCCCTTGCGGGACGACGGCCTGTACTTGGGTGTATCGAGCGGACGTTGCGCTGCCCACTAGGGGGAGCTCAAAGTTCAGCCAAGATACTGTTCACTGTTAACCCTTGCCACACTGGCACAGGGAAACAACAATGCCTGCACCAGTTACGCTCGTTTAGTTATAAGCCCGTCCGTTACCGTACTTATAGCCAAGTGTCAGGAACCAACCCTTGGGTAGCTATATACTATAGACCGAGAATTAGGCGTGAGAGGCCGTTGATCAAGACAGACTAACTCGGATTAAAGTATTTATAGATTTAATTAGCCTTGAAGGGTCAACACTAGATCAGGTATATTGTACAGAGATGGATAATAATATACAATGTCAGAAGAGAGGTGCAAATTACAATTATGGATTACAGACAAAAGGCAGTATTAAAAAAAGTCAAGTTACCTTGTTGCTTGGGCCGCTGCCGCAGGGGGGCATATGTGGCCTGCTGCTTCTCGCGTGCGGATTTCCTGGAACTGTTCTTATGTGGCCCCCCTCCTGGATCCAACAGCAAGAGCACCCCTGGCCCGGCTTATAATCTTGGGGGTTTTGAGTGGGCAGCCCACTTGGCAGCACCCCTACCACACCCCAGGTGTTCCACGGTTCTCAATGAATACTACTCGTTCAACACAAGGTCATGCAGTTTCTGAAACTAGCGCCACACATCAGTGGACTATAGATTCTCGGCAGGTCAATTGTTAGCACACGAACTATCAGGCGCTGGTGGTGACCATCTAAACGCAGTGGACTTTCCTGACGCCTGAATATAGTATTAGAGACAGCATGCACTAGTCTCAAGGACCCTGTAGGCCCGGTTCTGGATATCTCAGTCCCTTGGGATCAGGCTAATGGAGGTCCTGGAACCTGGAGATGGGAAGGATAATAGTGTGCGATCGTGTGGGAGGATTCCATCTTATGAGATATGAACTCAGCGCATGCACCAAGTTAATGAGCTGGTCGCGCTAGTTGTCTCTCTATCTACTTTAAAGTTGAAATATCGGAGGACGGACCCCGACTGGTTGGATTGATTGAAGTCTTGAAGCATGCGAGCTTGACCAGCATTTGTTCAGTGCTAATTAGGTTACATGAGGATCCTTTCATGGGGGTTGACCCATGCTGTGGCGACTTCCCTACAGAGGCATTGGGGAAGAAGAGCCGTGCTGATTACATGTAAATTGAGCTTGTCCTGTGGTGTGTGGAAGCTGTGAACTGAACTAGATTAGAGATTGGGGGTAGAGAACTTGTCAGTGGGGGGATGGCATTGAAGTTGAAATATATTTCCTCACAACCCTCCCCCCTTGTATGAGGGCGCTAGGGTGCGAGAGCACCTCCCCGGTGCCCACCAGTCGCCCTGCTGACCCCTCCCCCTTTCCGGGACAACCCATCACGTTGCCGTGGTCTCGAGCCTCTTTCCTGTGGGCTGAATTGGCGAAGTCTTGTACTGTTGAGACGCCATGCTTCCAGCGTAGTCACCTCCTCATTGGTTTCCGAGGGAGGTGGAGTACCCGTGTGTCGCCGACAACTCAGAGGTTGTGGTCTGTCCCACAATGAAATTTCCGCCCGTATAGATAGGGCAGCAGCCGCTGCAGCCCCACTATCGCCAGGCACATCTTGTATTCTCCATGGTGGAGAGATAGGCCACTTCCCTCGTCAGAAGACTTCAGCTCAGGTACATCACAGCTGGAGTGGTTGCCAGTCCTTTGTGACCACCTGGGCTAAGCACTGAACTGAGTCCAAATTCACTGGCGTCAATTTTACGTATAAACTGGCCGGGGTGAAGTCGGCGGGCTTGTAGGGACTGGGAAGCTGTGACAAGGCTTCCTAGAGGGCTTGTGAAGTGCAGCCTCCGGCAGTCGCATTCCAATCGACTGCTGGAGGGCAACCTCTTCCTCTGGAGAGGTCCTGTCAGGTGTCATTGCCGGCTACTATAGTGTGTGATACAAACCTCCTATAGTACCCAGCGTGCCAAGAAGGACATCACGCTGCTTCTTGGTCCTGGGGGTGTGGCCAGGATGGCGATTGCATCCACATCTTCCAGGCTCCTGGCTTCAAGCCCACCCCCAATCCTACCTGTGGCCTGCCGGTAGTAGGACCTGACTCATGGCCAAGCTGCCCCCCCACTTTTTTTCCGGCTTGATAGGTCAATGCCTCGTCCAGCGTGCGAAACTCCAAGCACCTGCAGTCAGGTGGCTTGAGGTGGTCCGGTCCCAGGTGGGACTGAAAACGGCTATGTCATCCAGTACGCAGCCGCTGACCCTTCAAGTCCCTTAAGCATGCGTGGTTTGGACCATGCCGCAGAAAGTTGAGGCAGTTGAATTCTATCAAGCGAACGGGCATAGACAGTGGACTCGTACAGTCCCAAAATGGGGTATAAAGGCTGAGCTTTTCCCGTTTCCTCACGGTTCCGGTAATCTTCCAACATCCCCGGCTTCAGATCCATGATGGTCAGGTACCTGGCCCTGGCCCACTGATCTGAGAGGGGCCGGGTCTGATGTGCGATGGCGAGGGCGGCTGGTTACGCATCAAATGACTGTGGACAGGCGTTGAGCCCCCTTTAGTCCTACGCAGTACCTGGTGGTCCCAATCTTAATTGACAACTTTCATTATGACTGAGGACTGACAGGCGAGGCCCAGTGCGGAACTGTTTGGACGCCTGGATGACACCCAGCTTCATCATCTCGTCTAATCTCCCTCACCTCATTGCTGCTAGCACTTCGGGGGAGAATCCGATATTTTATCGCCTATTGGGGGGTGATCCCCGGGTGTCCACGTGAATGGACGGCTGACCTTCCGTCCATCCAGGCACGTTAGAGAACAATGCCCGGAAGGGGTATGATGGTTTCCAAAACAACCTGGGACGCGTGATGGTCTCATGAGAGAGCAGTCCACAAATCTCCACAATCCTCAATGGACCCACCTGCCTTGACCCGGGGCAAGCATTCCAAGAGTTCTCCGTCTCACTTTCCTCGGTTGCAGGTTTGCATCACACGGGTAGGGGCACATACCTCCCACTCATAAGCGCCTTCATCATGTACACATGGGAATGCCTTCCGCCTTCCCCGGATCGTGGTCCAGGTTACCAGGTACGTGACTGGCGTTGAGTTGCTTGTGCACATGACATATGGGCCTTCCAGGCTGCCTGAAGCTTGTCCTTTGGTACGGGACCAGACCCACACTTACTCTGAGCCCACACTGGTAGGGTCACCTTCTCACAAGCGTTCTTGGTCTTACACTTGCTTCTGGGAGCGGGCTTTGGCCTGTCTCATATTCTCGTGCACTAGCTGTGTCAAGGCCTGCTTTGTGTCACCGGAAGTCGCACAACGATACTCAATGACCGACACCTCGGGCTTGCTAAGTCTCCTTCCCATGCCTCCTCACCAGAGCCAGGGGCCCCCGTCGCCGATACGGAGCTCGAAGGGAGCGAAAACCCTGTGGAGCCTGTGGGACGTTCCCGATAAGCAATAGTAGGGTGTGGGAGGTACCGCTCCCAGTCGAGGCCCGTGGGTGTCGGACCAGACAACTTAAGCATCTGCATCGCAGGGTAGCCAGTTGAACCGTTCACACAGGCCCATTTAGTCGTGGATGGTAACGGGCTGGCCACCAGATGTTGCACCTGTATCCAGCTTACACAAGTAGATGGGGTGTGTTTAGGGGGGTGGGTAAATTGGTTGTGACTCCATTAACTGCGACATGAGACTGGGTACCCCCAGAGCAGGAGCAATTCCTGAGGAAAGCCCACGTTGAAAAATCTCTCAGTAAGGCGGTTAGGGGCCACCATTGTCGGCCGAAATGGAGAACGAAGCTAACCCGTGGGATCTAGTACCGAGTGGCGGTAGTCTACTACCGACCGTATGAAGCTTTTCCCGTGATGCTTGCTGGAATGGACAGCTGGTCCTATATAAATCCACAGCCACCCTCCAGGAAAGGCTCGTCTATAGTATGCAGAAGTACCAGTGGGGCTTTAGGCCTCGGCCTCCAACCTCGCCTTCCCCCACCTCTGACAGGTGTCGCACGAACGTGTACATGAGAGGCAGCCACATCATCCCATCTTTGGGCAAGTAGAAATGCTAGCTCAGGCCTTTCCATTTGTCTTGTGTGATGCCCTACAGGTGTCCGGTCATCGGAACTCGAGCCACCGCCAACACAACTCCCGCCTGACGGATAGGTTACCACCAACCCGGTCGGTCCTGGGCCACGCCTCCGGTGAACCCGGTTTCGGAAGTCACCTTCGCGCGTGTAAACATGCCGTCCTTGGTCCCAGAACCACCCGCCCGTGGTCCTGGAGTCCAAGGAGTGGCTTGTGCCGCCTGCCTCCTTGAGAGGCTTCCAGGCTGTCTGCACGCCTCTAAAAACGCTTCCTGAAACTCTCGAAGAAAGACGTGGCCAGAAATGACGAGAGGCTGCCAACAGTCATCTGTCCGGTCCACTGGAAAGCCTAACTCCTGTCCCACACCTACCCTGGCACTTACCTGGTTCCAAATGATGGAGGAGCTACCGTCGGGAGCCCCTGATGGGCCTCCCCTGCTCCTGGGCCCTCACCACTGCGCGTACAGCACCACGAACCGCTGCCAACCTCTGTTGGGTGGCTCCCACCCCCTGCGTGCGTCTAGAATAAGTCGCCCAGTCCTGCTTGGCCTAACCTGGCACCTCGGACATCCTGTTTGAGGGGGAGACCCTGCATCTGTTGCCTTCCCTGTGAGCCCTGCCTCACCTGCATGCTCCCCCCACCTACCGCTGTGCTGCCCCCTTTTCTTACCTTGCTGTGGGGAGACCCTGCCCTGTGGCCTTACCTTATGGCCCTGCCTCACCTGCATGCTCCCCCCCCCCAGCGGTCTGCCCCCAGTTTGTCCCCGTCTGATGGTCCACACCAGAGGACAACAAATCCTAAGCAAGCTTGCTGGACACACCCTGTGTCTGCCCTATTGCCACCTGCTGACCTATCTCCTCTCCACAGGATGGAAGAGGGACACACCATGTCACTCCACCCCATACTCCCATCATATGCATATTAATAACATTGTTTAGCCAGACATTAACATGTTGGATGACATATCCACATTTGGGTGAGGCAGAACCTTGGGGCTTCAGGAGCCTCAAAACGGGCTTCACCAGCCGCCCAATTGTCCCTAAAAAATACTATCCGAATGTTCGGCGACAATCCAACCTACCCCATTCCCTGCCCGGTCCACCCCCAGTCCAAATACACCTTGCCACTGGCAGGCCGCCGGCACAACTGCCCTCCAATTCCGGAGACAGCGCCAAAGTTCTTTTCCTGGTATCATGTCCTTTGGGGACACCATCTCAGACGCACCACAGTCATCTCCAGCGCCGTCCGGTGGTCCCCAAGAGTCCTCCATGACAACAGACCGGCCCACGGGTGACTGGCGTTGGTAGTTATCAAGGGCCTTCCCGCACACCACCACCCATCACACAAAACAATTGGGGGCTTTGGAAAAGGGGAACTGGAGACGGGCCCTTCTGGCGCTGGGAAATGCGTCCAATTAAATTTCCCGGCTGTTTGCAAATGGTGGCAGAGTCCGGGTTCCCCCCCAACAGACTAGGATAGCATGTGGCTTCTGCGCCCCCTGGCCTAGGGTAGTGCGACTGCCCTAGCGGGCATCATACCACCCTCTCCAGCAGGTGTGCTTCCTGGCCACTTCGTTGCCTTGCGCGATTGTTGGCATACTCATCCGCGAGGTTTGGCTTGGCGTGGCCCCCTGCTGTTTCATGGTCACGAAGGTGCTGGGCTGCTGGAGGTCCCTTGGCAGTTTCCACATAAACTGCTTCCGTGGCGATGACTCCTTCAGCTGCTGGACGGTGGTATCCTTAACCCCGAGGTCCACGGGTCGAACTGCTCTCTGGAGTCCCGCATGTGGTCGGACGACAGCTGTCCTGTAGGACCCCGCTGTACATCTCAGGAGTGATAATGTACTGCCAGATCAGTGCCCTCTTGATTCCCTCGTAGGTCAGGGTGGACTTTCGCTGGCAGGTCGCCGAGAAAGAATCTACCATAGCTTTACCTCTAGACGAGGAGTCAGAACCGAACCCACTGGTTCCTCCGGCACATGGTGCTGGTCGGGCAAATGTTTTTTCAATGCCAGGAGGAAGGTGTCCAGCCCTCCACCTTTATCTCAGCATAGGAAAGTCCTGGGCCGCCCTCAAACTTTGGGACCCCTGGGTCACAGGGAGGCTCTTGAAGGCTTTACGGTCTGGAGGTGGATCCACTGGACCACCTGCAGGCGATGGCGTAAGCCCACACTCAGGGAGTGGAGAGTCTAGTGGTGTCCCTCGGTATTCACCAGAGCCCGCCGCAAAGCGGGATGTGGTCTTGCTTGCGGCGGAGTTCCACCAGTCACCAGTACCACTGGCTGGCGCATGGCTGCAGTGGCGGCCAGGGGTGGCAAGGTGACAGGAACGGCAGGCAGGCTCGTGGTCCGTTCGGGACAGGCAGGATAGGGACAGGACATGAACGCCTCTGGAGTCGAAAAAGACGTTAGACAAGCACTGGAGTTCGGGTGCAGTGCGGCGAAGTTCGTAGACGTAAACTTAAGCAAGGATCGGTACACCGGGGAATCAGATACAGGAAAGGCTCTGGAACACTTTCACCATGGATATACACCAAGGATCGAGGCAAGGCCGCAGGAAGAGGCCGACTTAAATAGGAGCAGTGCCCTCGAATAACCATGTTAACAGGTGCACTGCCCCTTTTAAATCTCAAGAGCCTGGGCCCGGGCACGCCCTATTGGCAGGAGACTTACACTCCGGGAGCTGAAGAGAGCCGACAGAGCAGGATCGTGGCTTAGGAATAGTGGAATGCTGGAGCAGGTGGCTGCGACAACGGGCGGACCCCCCGAACCCGAACTCGGGACGGGGGCTCCGCTGGGAGCGGGGGCACGGACTCGGCACCCCCGCGGGCCCGGACAGGTGGTCGCAGGCGTCCGTTACTACTTGGCCAGGTGGGGACTTGGCCTGTTTCCAGCTGGAGCAACCTGTAATTAGGTGTCACGCGGTCCCGCTGACGTTTCCTCGGCCGCTCGCCGGGCCCGACGTTCAGCAGCATTCTCCGGCCTTCTAGCCGCTCGCCGGACTTCTGCAGCTTCCCGCCTCTAGCCGCTCAGTGAACGTTCTGCCAGGCAGCTGATGAGGGCCTTGTAGGAGGTGTCAAGTCTCCAGCCTCAGCTTAGTCCGGGCAGCTTGTGCAGATAATAGCCGATTGTGAGGCTGCCCCTCGAGCCGACACCGGACCACCTTGCGACTGGCTCCTTGAAGGAGCCCAGCTGACTCCCCCTCCAGCCTTCATAGTCCATAGGCCCGCCCTTCTGGGCGCGAGCTCCTCCTTGCTCACATTCACCTACTGGTTTCCTCTGGGCCTAAGCTTTTGCCCTTGGCTTGCGACCTAGCCATCATTGCAAATTCTTGGTCACTTGACACAAAACTGGCAACCTGAAATGCACCCAAAACCTTGTATTTGCACTCTTGACTGGTCTAGTGCTGAGTTAGTCTTAAGACACCAGCAGTGCAAAACCCACTGCAGGCTGGGCAATCCTTAGTGTCTGGGAGTAACGGGAACCCACACTCACACACACTATTGGTCTTGATCCCACCCTCTGCCTATCCGAATACTGTTACGAAAACAGCCCTAGTCCGGCCGTGGCCCGCTTGAGGGACGACGGCCTGTCTTGGGGTGTAATCACGACGTTGCCTGCCCACAAGGGGGAGCTCAAGGTACAGACCTAGTGACTACTGTTTGCCACTGTATTAACCCTTTGCCCACGACTGGGCACAGGGAACAACATGCTGCCACCAGTTCGCGTCGTTTAGTTATAATGACCGGGGGTCCGTTACCGACTTATAGCAGGGTCAGGAACCAACCCTTGGGTTGCTATATACTATAGACCCGAGAATTAGGCGTGTTGAGGCCGTTGATAAAGACAGACTAACTCAGATTAAAGTTTATAGATTTAATAGGGCCTTGAAGGGCACACTAAGAACAGGAGTAATATGTACAAGAAGGATAATAATATACACGGTCAGAGAGAGGTGTGCAAATACAATTATGGATTACAGACAAAAGGCAGTTAAAATAAGTCAAGTTACCTTGTTGCATGGTGGCCGGCCTCAGTGGGGGTGCATAAGTTCCTGGCTGGCTGCGTGCTTGGAGTGTTATCAGCTGCAGGTGGTCTCTCTAGTTCTTTGGGAGTGTCCCCCCTCGCTTCCTGGATCAACAGCAAGAGCGACCCTGTCTCCGCTTAATTATTCTGTTGAGGGGCAGCCACTTGGCAGCCCCCTACACACACGCTGGGACGGGTCTAATGAACTCCAGGGTACTCCCACTCAGTCTTGCAGTTGTCTGTATAGCAAACCCAAAAATGGACTATAACTCTCAGGGCATTGGCACAGAACCGGTCCTGTGTACCAATCGAGGAACCTATTTCTTGATGATTGACCTTTCCTGACGCCTTGGCATAAGAGACAGGGTAGAACTCCTGAATCTCATTGACCTCTGTAGGCGGACCTGCTCGTGGAATAATCTCAGGATGTATCTCGCCCATGGGTATTGAGGGGCGTCCTGGGAACCTGGAAATGGGAATGTGCGTGCGGGAGGAGTTCCATGAATTTTTTTGTGAAGATATGAACACAGCCATGGCACGCAGTAATGAGCGGGTGGGACTATAAATCGATATAAAATTTATCGGAGAGGGGCCCCGGGACTGGGTTGGATTTTTTTTGGGAAGTCTTTGAAGTTTTGCATTTGGGGACCGCATTTGTTTCATTTTTCAAAATTGGGTTTTACTTTGGGGACCCTTTTTCCAGGGGTTTGGGACCCCAGGGGGTTGGGGCGATTTTCCTACAGAGGGCTTTGGGGGAAGAGAGCTTTTTCTTATTAACATTAAATTTAAAGGTTTGGTCCCTGGGGGTTTGGGGAAAAAGGGGCTTTTTGGTTCTGACAAAATTTAAAATTTTGGGGGGAGAGAACTGCCAGTGGGGGATGCATAAAGTGAATTCTTACCTCCCCAGGGAATGTTTTGCCCAAACTTTTACTTTTGTTTGCTTCCTTAAATTTGTTTGTTTAATGGGGCAACAAAGAAAGTTTTAGATCAATAAATTTTTTAAAACATGAAATTTCCTTTAAATTTTTCTTAGCCCAAAAGCCCAAAAACCTAACCCTTTAAAAATTGCCTTCCCCCTCGGCTTTTGGGTACTTTATAAATCACCCGGGAACTGCAACTTCTGCAGGTGCTCATCTTCAGGCCTTAAAAGGGGGTTTTTTCTTATCAAAAGTTTTTGGGCAGATTTTGAGCTTTTTATTTTTGTTCTTACATTTTTTCAAATCCAAGGGCTTGCCCTCTCCTCTAAAAACAGGGCAGTCTTTTTTCCTCCCGTAGGTGGGGTTTTCCTTCACGGGGAAGGGGACGGGATGACATCTATCTTCCTGTTTGAGCAGGGGAAGGGAGAGGATGTCACAGTTCGGGCGGGACCTCCTGCAAAGGGTTCATTTTAAAATTTTCCAAAAAGGCTTTTCCCCCTCCCTCCCAAGCTGCACAACTCCTTGAAACCAGAACACTTTCTTTTGCGGGTAAGATTTTTGCAATACCACAGCCTTTAAACTTAAATTAATCAAATGGGAAAAAGGGTTGCACTCGGGTTTTTCCCCCCTCTGTTTCAAACAGGGGGTAAAAGCAAAACTGTATAACCCTATTTTTTAAATGGGTGATGGAGCAACTGTAAAAGGCTGGTTTATAGGGGGTTGATGGGGAGCATTTTTATAAGGCTGGTTTATATGGGGGGTTTAATTTGGGGAATCTAGCCTTTGAGACTGGGGTAATCCTTCAAAATAGAGTCTGGGAGATGAGCATGGGGAAAGAAATTTAAAAATAGCCCTTTATTATAAAAGACAAAAAACCCAAAACACAACAAGCTGATCCCAAATTTCACTTTCATTTTCCACGGGTAAAGAGGGGAGTGGGGCACAGCATGGCCAGAAACCCCAAACAAAAAACAGGGGGGCATTTTCCATGCAGAGGGCATGTCCCCAACGGGCCGAATGAAATATCAGTCGGGAAAAATCACAAAAAAAGGGGTTTTTGGGCCCCGGGCCCCCGGGGGCTGCAGTTTTGGGTTTTGGGGGGAAACACTCGGGGTTTAGCTTTTTTTTCTCTACACTAAAATTGGATTTAGGAAAACCCAAACCCAAAATTGAAAAAGGGTATTTTATTTTTTACTGTCCCCATCTTTTAGGGGATATAAATCTTTGTACAAGAAAAACCCCTTTTTAAAGGACAGGGACAGAGGATAGGCAGAGGAATACCCCGCAAATTTCAGAGGGGACAGTGACTTTTTAAAATGAAGGGACTCTGCCCCCAAACATTCAGTTTTTCCGGGTGACTTTCTGGGGAGGTAAAGACAAAAAAATTAAAATTTCCCCTTCCTAATGACCCCCTCTAAACAATCTAATTTTTTCTGGGCCATTGAAATGGGGACCAACGCACTAAGAAAAAAGCAATCAAGAAGGATTTAAACCTTTTTTTCCCTTAAATTTGGGGGTTGAACCAAATCAAAATTGGGTTTTCCCTTTAAACCCCCAAAGGGCAGAGAAGGATAGGGGGGAAAATTTCCCTTGGGCCGGGGTGTTTAATAAAAGGGGGCAAAAAGGGGTAATTTTGCTTAGAAATGTACCCTCAAGCTGGAAATTTCCCAGCCTAAAAAGATTTAAAAAGGGTAAAGGGTTTCTTTTTGGAGTTTTTTATTTCCCCCCAAAGTATTTTGTTGTTGCCCCCCAAGAATAGAATAAAATTTTTGTGTAAAATGAAGCTGCACCAAAATTTATGTTTTTTGGGGTTTTTGGGCTAAGGAACGGGGGAATTAAACCCATGCCTTTGGTAGAGTTTTATTTGGAAATTTGGATGTTAGAGGGACACCCCCAAAAAAAGGGAGATCAGTGAAGTACCACACAAAAAAGTAAAAAACTATCAGGGGGAGTTATTCTTTGTGGGGGGACAATTTTGGGGGGCAATCCTTTTTTACAAGAGAGTTGCCCCAATAAAAGGTATGAAACAAAAAAGGGCCCCTTTAAATTTCCCCTATTTAAGTTGCATACCAAAAATTTTTGGCAGATGTTTTTTGCAAAAAGACGGATAATGTTCTCCCCCTTCATAAGAAAAATGTTTGTCCCAATGTTTTTGGCTAAAATTTCCAAAAAAAGGTTTTTTATTTCTTGTCGGCTTTTTGGGAGGAACCCAAACAAGGGAAACCCGGTATATCAATGAACAAAAAGGGCCCTTTTGGTCCCGGGCTGGTGCAAAGTTTTTTTTTTGTACCCCAACCCAAATTTGGCACCTCCACCCCTTGCATTGTTTTGCAGGGGATTTAAAAAAGAAAAGTATAGTTTTCAGCAGTGTCAAACTTAGGCCCTTAGGAATTCTTTTTTGGATTTTGCAAGTAATGACGGGGCAGTGTAGAGGGGAAAGGAAGAGGAAAAAACCCAAAAAACCGGGCCCAATTACACGGCCTCTAATTAGCCCTTTTTTTCTTGCATAAACAAAAAAGGGGCAAAAAGGCAGAAAAAATAACTCAGTGGGATTACTAAATAAAATAAAAAGAAGCTAAACGGGGAAAAATGGGGGCCCCGGGAGCTTCAAAAACTTAACTTTTTTTCCCAGCCCCTTCTCAGCCCCAGCTTTTCCTTTTCAGCAGCAGGTTATTTGCAAACAAGATGCTATTTAGTGATGGGAAGAACCGAAAATGTCGGGTAAAAAAATATACGGGGTTTTCCATTTGGGCCCAAAAGGAAAAATAGAAATGAAAATAAGGCATGGGATAAAAAAAAGAAATTTTGGGGGGGAAAAAGCCCGGGTTTTCGGGTCAGGGGAAAAACTTCATCAATTGAAACATCTTCAATAAATATAAAGCTTGGTCAAAAAATTTTTTTCCAAATTTTTGGACCACTTTTTAATTCCATTTTGCCCCCCTTTTGGGAAAAAACTTATTCCTAATCCCTTAAATCTCGATTTGGAATTAAAGAATTAATTTTTTTTTTTTAAAAACCCCGATTTCATGGGAATCATATAATCTTGTCAGGATTTATGAGGGAGATAACTAAAAAAAGGGCCCTTAAATCCACACGGGGGGGGCATGATGAAAATCGGGTAATGGGGCCTAAATTCACAAAAACAACAAATACCCCATTACAACTTTAAAATTTGAAATAAGCCAAATCTTTAAAAACCCCCAAAAACTAAATAAAGAAAGGGGCGGAAAACAAAACTTTACTTACCCAAACTGAATAAAGGAGGATAAATACTTACTTTCATACTCATCTGGGGGCTTTCTAAACAAAGAAAAAGATCTTTTTTTGCTCTGCCAAGAAACCCGTAAACAACCTTTTTGTAATTTCGTGGGGTTTCCACTGTGGGGGCCAAGCCAGACAAAGGGGGTGTTCCGCCTGTTGCTGCAAAAAACCCGGGGAAATATGTGAGTTCCCCCTGTGGAAAAACGTCAAAAAAAAGGATGTGCCACACCAGAATTTCGTTTCATTCCCTTTGGAAAAACACCCAAGGGGAATAGATGTCCCCGGGTGGGGCTTCAATTATTTCAATCACATGGACAAACATCCGGGAAGTTCCAATCCATAAAACATGTTACCCCAAAACAAAACACCCAATACAAGGGGTCAATTTACAACACCCAGACGCCCTGCACCCCAGACAGAACACCAAGAAAAAGGGAACCACAATTAAAAGCACAAGGGGTCCCATAAAAAAAAAACGCAATTAAAAACCCAAAACAAAGAAAAGGGGGTCAACTGGGTGGCGGGAATCCCCCAAGGGGCTTTTGGGTTTGGTTTCCAAAAACCTCAGTCAATACAAAAGGCATTTTTCAATAATAAAAGCACCAAAAGAAAAATTTGGACAAAAAAAAGAAACAAAGGGGCAAATTTCCCACACGAAATACAAATAATTTTAAGGGCATAAAAAGGAATTGTAAAAAAACCCAAACCAAAAACAGCAAGAGCATTTTCCAGAAAAAAAAAAAAAAAAGGGAAAAAAAAGGGAAACCCAACTCCCAATATCCTAAATAAAACACATATAGGTCAAGTGTTCATTAAAAACCCACGGGGGCCATACTCTGCATTCTATAAACCCACTTCGGACTTCCTTTTTTGAAAACGGGGCCCACCCCAAATCTCCCCCTCTAAACTTCAGGGTTTTCATACCCCAAAAACCCAAACAAAATGTTTAAAAAAATCCAAAAAATCCCCTCGAGTGGGGCCATCTTAAGGGCTAGGGTTTGTTTCTCAAACCCTTTCCCTTTTGATGTCGTTTTAAAATTGTTAAAACCCACACTATGGTAAAAACCCAAAAAAGGTTTTTTTACCTAGGGGAATTTTTAAAGGACAAATGCACGACCCCAAAATACAAAACCTTCATTTTTTACAATTGATAAATTTTTAATTCAAATTATTCCTTTATTATCCACCCATTTTTAAAAAGGTTTTTTAAAAATTTAAAAATGTATTTGCAGAATTTACGGGAAAACCACTTTTAAAAAAGAACCCCTTTAAGGGCCTTACTGGGGCAATCAAATTCTCCTATGGGTTTTTGGGGTTTGGAGATCCCTTTTTTCCCAAAACTTTCCCCAAAAACCCTTTCCTTTTTGTGGCAAGTTTTTTGGGGGGGTCCAACGTGAAAAAATTTCCCGGGAAGCCATTTTATCTAACCAAAAAAGGGTTTTTTCCCAAAAAGGTAAAAATTTTTTGCCGGACCGCATAATGATTTAAAATAAAAGGTACCAGTTTAATTGGGCAAAAAAAGGGGTCTACCTCCCTTGGTCTGCCCTTCTGTCTTGCCCCAAAAAAAGGGAGTGTCCCTTTTTTTTAAAAAAGGGATATTTTTATATGTTTTCCTCCAAAAGCTTGGTTGGATAACCAGGGGACGTTTCAAAAAACAGATTTTTTAAATCCTAAAATTTGTATCCAAAACGTATTTAGGGGCCAAAACAGTTTCCCCTTTCGGGACCCTAAAGGAAAATTTTTCCCTTAAGGATTCCCAAAAGGCTGGGGACAGGGGGTAAACAGCTATTTCAATGTAAAAAGATTTTTTTGGTTTTGAAAGTCTTTTTTCGATGGAATTTTAGTTGACAAAGAGATATCGGGAAATTTTTCCCTTATTGAAAATGTCAAAAATGGCAAAATAATTCATTATTTTTCAAAGTGAAATCCCAAACAAAAAAATTTTCCCGGGGTTAAAGGGGCCAGGAAAACCAAAATTATTAGTGTTGAGCGATTGCTTTGGCAATCAAAGATCAGCGAAGTTCGAAGCCGGCCCGCTATTCGATAATTTTTTTCGATATTGAGAAATCGATTAGGACATTCCCATTAAAGCATGGGGGGAGAAAACAACCCCTTTTATTATTACAACCCAAAAAAAGGCTGGAAAAAGGGCTAAAATTTAAACCATCCAAAAACAGTCAAAGGGGATAGGGTGGAACACCCTTAAGGAAAACCAAAATTTTAAAAAGGTTATAAAAATTTTAACAGAACCTTTCAATTCACCTAGGGTGAATTTTTAAAATTGCGGGTTTAAAAGTTTTTACTTTGATGCAGCGTCAAGAACAAAGCTGGGCCGCGAAAAGTCAAAAAACCCCCGTATCTTTTTTTTTATTTTTTCGGAAAATAATAAAACGGTATTTTTTCCCAACCTTTTCCAATTTTCACCTGTGGTGCCCTATAAATTTTGTTTTTTTTAAAAAGGAATTTTACGGGGGAAATTGCGGGCGTAAAAGAACAAAAGCGGGGGATTGGGGCAAAATCCAAAAAAACAGGGTATCTTTTTAATTTTTTTCCGTATAATACACGGAATTTTTTTGCACCTTTTAAATTTTCCACCTGTGGTGACAATAAATTTGCTGTTTTAAAGATTTACGTAAGTTTTGGGGGGCCCAATTGAACAAAGCTGGGTGCGAAAAAAGGTCAAAAAAAACGTATTTTGTTTGTTTTCGGAAAAAAAACACGGTATTTTTTTGAAACCTTTTTAAATTCACCTGGGGTGACTTTTAGAATTGCTGTTTTAAATTTTAACGGGGAAAGGGCTGCGTCAATGAACAAAGCGGGTGCGAAAAAGTCAAAAAACCCGAAATCTGTTTATGTTTTCGTATAATACAGGGGTATTTTTCACCTTTCAATTAAACCTGTGGTAAAATATAGAATTGCTTTTTAAAGTTTAAACCGTGGAATGGGGGGCCGTAAATAACAAACCTGGGTTTTGCAAAATCAAAAAAACCCCCGAAATTTGTTAGGGTTTTGGTATAAAAACGGCATTTTTTTTGCCCCTTTTAAAATTTCACCTGTGGTAAAATTTTAAAAATTTTCCCTTGTTTAAAAGATTTACGGTGAAACCAAAACCCCGCGTCAATGAAAAAAAGCTGGGTGCCAAAAGAAAAAAAAAACACGTACCCCTGTTAATTTTTCGTATAATACAGGGTTTTAAATTTGCCCTTTAAATTTCCCACCTTTTGGTGAAAATAGAATTGCTGTTTTAAGTTTTAACGTGGATGTTTGGCGTAAATTTGAACAAAACCTGGGTGGGGGAAAAAGCCCAAAAACACCTAATTTAAAATTTTTTGGGTTTTAATAAAGGGGTATTTTTTGCCCCTTTTAAAATTTAAACCTTTTGGGTAAATATAGAATTGCGGTTTTTAAATTTTTCCCGGGGAATGGGGGCTTTCAAGAACAATGCTGGGTGCGAAAAATTTTAAAAAAACACGAACTTTTAAAATTTTTTATCGATAAATACACGGGATTTTTTGGAACAAACAACCTTTGCGGGACAACAAGTTTGCGGGATTGTAAAAAAACCCAAAAACACAAATTTACGGGGAAAAAATAAAAAATTTTTATTTTTTGCACCAAACAAAGAGACCTGAAATTTACTAGAAGGGGGATGTGTACCAAAATATAATTTCAGGCGGGCCCCAAAAACCAGAAATATTTCAATAAAAACCCTTTAAAAAAAAAAGAAAATTCCACTACAATGTCTACACTAAGTTTTTGGTGAACTTTTTTCCAGTTTTTCTTTAAAATAAAAGCTTGTCTTTGTTCCCCCCGGGGGGGGCCTCCCCCCTGCTCCCCCCCCCGTAAATTTTAAAAAGGGGTAGAGGGGTTTTGGCTTTAAAATTCTCTAGCAACTACAAAAAAATCTTCAAATTTTGTAATAAAACTTTTTTGGGAAGGGAAACCCCCACAGCTAATATAGGGGTTTTCCCTTTTTTGTGCAAAAATTTAACAAATTTTTGGGTGACTTTTTGGGCCCCACAGGCAGAGCGCGGGGGTTTTCCCAAACCCAAAATTGAGACGCTGGGGGGGGGAGACCCCAGGGGCCGGGAAAACAGGAAACGCGGGGGTTCTATGTAAAAGGGAGGTAAATGTATTTTTCCACCCAAAAATCGCCCCATACACATCCGGGGGCAAACTGTCGCACACACATCCCCAACCCTGCTCTATTCTGTAATCTGTTTTGGGCGGGCCCCCCAAAATTTACGGGGAAACGCCGAAAAAGGCGCGATCTTAATAGATTTTCCAGTTTTTTAACCCTTTTAATTTAATCGCAGGGAATCTGGAAATTTCATAAACCATAAAAAACCTTCCCGTTTTTCAAACTTTTCGATAAAAATCGCTCAAAAACAAAAAAATTACAAAAAATACAAACTCCCATGCCATGGACAAGAATGTCATCTATATATCTTACCCAAAAAACTATGGGATCTTTTTCTTACAAACCTTTTTCCTCAGTGAAGACTCCACTGTTCTTCCATCGGGCCCAGGAGCAAATTTTAATGTAAAAGGGGCCCCCGCCCCGGGGAATCCCCATGGCGTTCCCCCCTGATTTTGGGGAAAAACCCGGTTTCCTCCAAAGAGGAAGAAGTTTTTGTGTCAAAAATAAAGCTAAAATAAAATCCAACTAAAATTTGGGATTGTGCTGTGCATATCTGTTTCCCTCTGGGATTCTAGAAATATTTTTAGGGCCCAATAAAAATCCCCCAAGTAAATGGGGGTACAGTTTAATACAGAGCCAACATCGATACTATTTCAGGAGTATACCCTTTGTCACGTTTTTCCCTTCCCAAACCTGTGGTAAAAAATCTTAAATTTGGTCCCTGAAATATACGGTAATAAATAAAATCCCTGCATGTTGGGTGAAAACTATTGATCCCGGAAACAATAAAACAAAACCCTTTAAAATGTGAAATTTCTTTGTGCTTTTAGGTCACCAAAACGGATGTTTTTGGTAGAAAAAAAAAAAAAAGTCCCTTTTTGTTTACTTACAATTTAAGTGACAATGCTTCGTGTACTAGGTTCTTAAGTTTGTTTGAAAAAAACTCCAGTGGATTTTCTCTCAAGATTTTTATAACATTTGTTGTCCTTATGAATATCCAAACATAACTGTTTACAATTATCATAATCCATTACTACTACATTGCCCCCCTTATCTTAAAGATTAATTATTATCCCCTTATTTTGTGCTAAGGTGGACAATGCATTAATTCCCTTTACTGTGATTTACAGTGTTAGTCCTTCTATTATCTTGTAATTTCCTAAAGTCCTTAGTGACCAACTCTGTAAATGCATCAATTGGGGACCATGGTTCTGGAGTTCTTTTTAGACAAAGATTAGTAAAGGGGCCTTCTCCCGTGCCCCGGGAAGAATCAATTAAAGATTACAAAGGATTTTCAAGAAACTATACCCTTTTGATCCAATCCAAAAAAGCCTCACTAGAAATAACGCTTTTTTTAAAAAAAAATGTTGCCCATTTGATCTCCTAAAAACAATTAAGACTTTTGGTCCACGGGAAATATCAAAACCCGGTAGTGGGGACAAAGGTAAGGCCTTTTTTTAAGGAGATTTTTTCCCCATATCATTTAATTGATATGATTACAAGTTAATTAATGAAATCATTTTTCTCTACAGGGATTGGTTTTTTGTTGCAAAGGGGGTACAAACTTTGACATTGTTTCCTAAAAAAAACGAAAAGACAAGGAATAGAAAAAGGAAAAGGGGAGTTAATAATCGTTTTGGCCCCATGTTATTGACCCATGTTTTTTGGGGCCCATTAGGCCTACTCTCTTTTTGAATCAGGAACAAAATTCCTATTTCTGCCCCCCCTGGAGTTTTGGTCCTTTCCAAGTCTTAGTATTCTGCCTCAGAAGAGGATATGTCTGTATCTACTTCTCGAGTACGTGATCTTTGACTATTACTAAACAAATAAGATTACCCTCCTTGAAGTCTTGAAGGTCCGAATAAAAAAGGAATTATTTTTCCCTTTTTAATATAATTTTATGTTTTTAAATTATTTTGTAAAACACTTTCTTTGGTTTTTTAAAGTCGTATCACTTCAAATTTAATTTTATTGCGTTTGTTTTCTTTAGTTTTTTCGAAAGTAAACATACGAACAGTATGGTGTTCAGTTCGAGGAATTTATTCAAAAAATTGAACCCCATTAAAGTCAATGGGAGAAGATGTTTTGGTTTTAATTTTTTTACCTATACCGGTGAGGAAAAGCGTAATTTTCCACCATAACATTTAAAATGGATACGTGGAACAACATAGTGAAAAAATTTGGCTCTAAATACAGCAAAAAATTGAAAAACAAAAACTTAATTCCTTTCATGGGAAAATGAAAAGATAGGACAGTGTTAAAACATTGCGTTGGGTACGAGATCACGATAGTCGATAGTCGGGGCCACATCGATAAGGTTTTTCATAGTGACATCGTTATGATATTTGAGCGATTTTTATCGAAAAAAGTTGAAATCGGCAAGGTTTTATGGGGATGAATTTTCAGATCATGCGATAATTAAGGTTTAAAATCTGAGCTCATCTATTTAAAACGCGCCTTTTTTGGGGCTTCCTGTAATTTTGGGCGGCCCCCAAATCAGATTATAGAATAGAGCAATGAGATGGTTTTGTGCACGTCAAAGACTGGGATTGTATGGTTTTGCGATTGGCTGGAAAAAAACA
>JAODAL010060360.1:0-20935 GCA_025379985.1 Phyllomedusa bahiana | reverse complement strand
TGCTGAAAAACCCCCGGGTTTGCGGCTCCGGGTGCCGCAGCAGCGCTGAGTTCGGGGCTGTACTACACAGCCCTGATCCCAGCGCAGCTCCTGCAAGCACCGGGGAGCGGTGGAAACCTCCCCAGTGCTGTAACCCTTTGATTGCAGCAGATCATCACCACAGCGCAATCAAAAGGTTTCCCTGCTCTGTCGGGTGATCGGGACTCCCGGTGACCGGACAGGCCTGGGGAACGGCTGCACAATCAGCCCTGGGGACCTAGAGTAGCCTCAGGGCTGTCTGTGTAAGAAGCCAGTGATCAGGACAGACTGTGTGCTGTCCTGATCACTGCCTGTGACAGACTGACACAGATTATAATGTATTAGCATATATGAATAGTAAAGTGTAAAAAAAAATAAAAATAAAAGTAACGCAGTTCTCCCTTCATGGGATTTAAAAAAAAAAAAAAAAGTAAAAATCACAAGAAGTGTAAAAAAAAAAATAAATAAATATTTGAATTCAAAACGCTTTATTTGAAGAGAAAATGAGGCACATGCAAACATACAAGAGAACATAGAGACTTGCACAGTCTCAAACATAAGGAGAAAACCAAAAATAGCGTCAACCAGAATATGAGAAAAACAATATCCAAATAATATCCAGATAAATCGACATGGTATGACATAAATGTTAATTTAGGCAAATGTAGTATTCAAAGAATAACAAACAAAGCAATCATATTAGAGTTACACCGAGAGGTCTCTACAAGGAGACACTATAACATGATCAATAATAACATAGAATATTGCTCATAAACGAAGAGAAGGGTATAAGTAAAGGAAAGAAAAGGGAGGAGAGGGAAGGGATATTGGGGGAGTGGAGTCATACAAATAGCGCAAAAACCTAAGTGGCCAATAATGCTACTGTCAGAGGACCCTAGAGAGATAGACAGAGGGTAATTAGCGACTACCTCCCTAAGGCCATCGTCCTACAGAAGTACGGAATACAGGAGAAGATTGGAAAGAGTACCAAGGGGCCCACGTTCTCAGCAATTGTTGCACCTGTTTGTCAGAAGATGCCAAAAGTTCTTCCATATGACAAACATGAGTGACTTCCGTCACCCATTCCGCTATAGTAGGTGAATCCGAGGACCTCCAGTGTCTGGGGATGACCGTCTTGACTGCCTGAAGAAGGTGGCGCAACAATGAGCTTTTGTAGGTGGAAATAGGCAAATCAAACATGAAAAGAAGGGTTGCCTCAGGTCTTCTCGGGAAGCTCAGGCCAGTTACTCTCGTACTGCATCCCAAAACCCCTGCAGGGCCTGGCAACCCCACCAAATGTGTAACATAGTTCCTACCTCTGTCCCACAGCGCCAACAAAGATCCGGTACAGATGGAAACCATTTGTGTATTAGGAAGGGAACCCTGCACCATCTAGAGAGAATTTTGAAACTTGTTTCTTGTGCTCTAGAAGCTATAACTGCTCTATGAGCAAGAGTAAAGCTTCGGTGCCACTGATCCTGTGAAAAGGATTTACCCAGTTCCATACCTCCCAACTTTTAGAGATTGCAAAGAGGGACACATCAGGCCATGCCTCTAACCACGCCCAAACACATGACATCATACTAAGACACGCCTCTAACCACGCCCATACACACATGCAACTTTTTAGATAGCCAAAAAGGGACACATTCTCAGGATTGCATTGTGTCCAATGATGAAATATTAAGTAAATTGTTCTGTAAGGCCTCGTTCACACGGCTTATTTGCCGACAGATTGGCGCCGTATCCGCGCCGGATTTGCGCTTCAATACGGCGCCAATCCGTTGGAGTCATTACGGTAATCCATTGCTCTCATAGAGAACAGTGGAATCCGTCGCTCCTCCCGCTCGGCAAATCCGTGCGGGCGGGGAGAAAGTGACATGCACATTATTTACGGCGCGGACGCGCCGTAAACAATGCATTGGTCTATGGGGCCGGAGCGGCGCCCCCGCCGCGTTCCGGCCCCGCCCCCGTCCCGCCCCGTATTCACGGCAGATTTGTGCGCTCAATACGGCGCACAAATCCGCCGTGAATAAGCCGTGTGAACGGGGCCTAATATACAGGTACTAAGCCATCAGATACTTTTTAAAGCAAGATAGTCAGTTTATTGACACAAATCTAATTCTCAAATGAAAAAGAGGGACATTTGTAGAGCAAAGAGGGACAGAAGGACAACGGTTAAAAATAGGGACAGTCCCTCCAAAATAGGGACAGTTGGGAGGTATGCAGTTCTGTCTCCCAGGCCTTACAGTAAGATGGAAGTGTTGTCATGTGAATAGCAGATAGCTCTTTGTAAATAATAGAAATAGTGTGTCTTGGTGGGGTGTCCAAGAGGCATAGCTGCTCAAACGGAGAAAGGGGTCTGGTAAAGTCAACTGTGTGCTTTATAGAGGTAAAAAAGTGTCGGAACTGGGCATATTGGAAGTACGAGGACGGGTTGCTGGAGACTTCCACCGGAAGAGAATGGAACGGGACGATGTTTGATCCGAGTACAAGATTATGCAATCGCAAAGGGTTACTTTTAGAGCCCCTAAGAAAAGAGGCACCGCCAGACCTGGGGGGAATGCGGGGTTATCAATAATATGAAGGAAGGGTCCGGACCTATCTATTAGATTATAACAAAACCTATATGTCATAATCGTATTAAGGGTATGATGTGTGGTGAAAGACGTAGGATATTTATTCCCTAAGGAACAAGTCCAGACCCAGAGGAGCGACGCCAAAGACAGGAGACAAATCGAACCCAAAGTTTACTGTCTCCCGAACACACCAGGTCAAGAAGTCTAGAATATGCAGCTGCTATGTAATATTTTTTGTAATAGACCCCCGGCGTTTTTATGTCTAGTTAAAATACCATAAGCCAGCCTTGGGCGGCTGGTGGGCCAGATAAAGGCCGAAAAGAGACGCTGGATTCGCTGCCAAAAAGAGTTGTGAATGTGCACCGGGATAGTCTGTACTAAATAAAGTATACGGGGCAGAATAGTCATTTTGAGAATGTTCACTCTGCCGAACCAAGAAAATTCCCTTCTGCTCCAGCCCTCCGAGTCAGAGGAAATCCTCCGAAACAGTGGTTCAAAATTGGAGGTGAAGAGTTTTGAGAGGTCATTGGGGATCTTAATACCTTAGTAAGCGAGACCCCCATGTGGCCATGCAAACGGGAACGAGGATTTAAGTAATCCAAGATCGGCAGAGGAAAGGTTAATACCCATGGCCTCGGACTTGGAAATGTTGACCTTAGAATTCGACCAAGATCCAAATCGCTCCAACTCGGACATCAATGCCGGCATAGAAGTCAGAGGATCCGTTACATAGACCAAGAGATCATCAGCAAAGGCCGAACACTTATATTCACGTCCCTCAATCACCACTCCCTTGATGTCCGGGCTGGATAGCGGTCGTCAAATTTTCCATTACCAGAATATATAAGAAAGGGGAGAGGGGGCATCCCTGGCGAGTGCCATTGTGGATACTAAAAGGTTCAGATAAAGAACCATTGATTTTGAGTTGAGCGGACGGGGAGCTATAGAGGGCCATGACCCTAGAGCAGAAAGACGGCTCCACCCCCAGACGCCGAAGAGAGGCCAGCAGAGCAGACCAAGAAATTCTATCAAATGCCTTTTCGGCGTCCAGGGATAGGACCATCAAGGGGGTCCATCGCACCTGGGCTTGATGTATAATGTCCAGGATCTTCAGGGTATTGTCGCGGGCCTCCCTCCCCGGGACGAACCCCACCTGATCTGGATGCACCAAGCCGGGCAACAATGGATTCAATCTATTAGCAAGTAATTTGGCATATATCTTTAGATTGACGTTCAGTAAAGAAATTGGTCGATAACTACCGCAGAAGGAGGGGTCCTTACCCGGTTTGGGAATAACCGCGACATGGGCTAATGTGGACTGAGGTAGAAAAGGATTAGCTGTAGAGATGGAGTTAAAAACTTCTAACAATCTAGGATAAAGAAGATCCTGGAAGACTCTATAGAACCTACTCATGAACCCGTCCGGGCCTGGGCTCTTTCCTCCTGGAAGGGTTTTAATAACTACAAAGAGTTCCTGCAGAGTAAAGGGAGTTTCAAAGTCAGAGAGGGTAGACTCCGGGAGGTGGTGACCCGTGTCATGGGTGGAGTAATCCCCCTGGGGCAGAGGAGGGAGTTCGAAGATTAAAGCTCTGAATAAAAAGAATGAAAAGTGGATTAATTTCTGGGGTCGTGTGCACGATATGGCCACTAGCTGTCTTAATGCAGGGGATATGGAATCTCGTAATCTGTTGGCGAAGTGCACGCGCCAACATACGACCAGTTTTATTTCCATACTCGTAGAATCTACTACGGCCTGTTTGTAAAAAACGCCGCCAAGAAAGTTCAAGGAGACGTTTGACCTCTAATCTCGCTACAAGAAGATCAGCCAGGACCTCTGGGGAAAGAGCTTGTTTATGGGCAGTTTCGAGGCTCTCAAGCCTCTGGAGGGCAGCCGTAGTTTAGAAGCCCTGTCCCTCTTCATTCTCACTCCGTGCTTGATCAGGACACCTCTAAGCACACACTTAAGCACCTCCCACTGTACATTCGGGGAAGAGGTGTCATGAGAATGATTCAATTGAAAGTATTCTATGGATTTAGTAAGATCAGCTACACATACAGTATCCAAGAGTAAGGACTCATTGAGTCGCCAGGACCAGCATGGTTTCGAGAAAGTGGGAACAAAGAGCTTACAATAAATAGGAGAGTGGTTTGACCAAATTATGTTGCTTTTCCAGGCGGAGGACAGCAATGGAAGGGAACTATGGGAAATCAGTAGATAGTCAATCCGACTGTAAGAGTCATGTGGGGTCGAGTAAATAGAGTAGTCTTTATCTCCTGGGTGTTGTACACGCCAGGCATCGCACAGTTGAAACAGACTTAAAAGCTTCCTAATTTGTTTGATTGCTCGATACGAAAGAGCCGACTTTCCTGTAGAGTTATCTAGAGTCGGGTCAAGAGTAAGATTGAAATCCCCGCAAAACACAATCTTGCCCTTCACCAGTGGGGTCAGCACATTCATCAGCCATTGAAAAAAGACCACCTGCCTTGGTTAGGGGCATATACATTATATAGAGTGAACACATGGCCTTCAATCATGATCGAAAGGATAAGGTATCGGGCTAGAGGATCTGCCTGACAGTCCAGGACCTGGTGTGCTAATGACCTATGTATAGCAATGGCCACTCCCCTGGATCTGGAGTCGTGGTTGTTAGCAAAAAACCATTTGGAGTAGTACTTATTATGGATAACAGGAGCATGACCTACTTTAAAATGGGTCTCTTGAAAAAATACAATTTGAGCCTTCTGCTTATGAAAGTGGTATAGCACCTGGGCCCTCTTCTCAGGGGTATTAAGCCCTTTAGCATTAAAGGAGGCCACTGTTAGGCCATGTTCACACGGCTTAAAATGGGCCGTATTTCGGTCCGTAATTACGCACCGAAGAGCGCCAATTACGGGCCGAAAACGGCCCATTCATTACGGTAATTCACAGATCTCATAGAGAACTATGGATTATGTCTCCTCTCCCCGCCCGGTGAAGCCGCCGGGCGGGGAGATAATTGACATGTGAATTACTAGCAGCGTATATGCGCCGCTGGCAATTCAAGTCTATGGGCCGGCGAAGTGCCGGCCCCCTGCTCAGTCCCCCGCTCCCGCCCCCGGTCACACGGCGTAATTACGCCCTGCAAATACACCGTGTGAACATGGCCTTAGATCGGCCATTCAGAATATATAACAATCCACACCTCCCGTGGGGGAGGGGAGGGAGGGCTAAAAATAAATATTTAATAAAACATAATTGTGCATACATTACACACACAAACCCCTACACATATTAGGTATCCACACGTAGAATTAATCTAACAAGTTATTAAGTGTCAAATATGAATTGTGTAAAACAAAGTTAAAAAAAACAAAAAAAAATGTAAGAAATTGAAAAAAAAATTATACAGTTATTTATAAGTGAACTTAAACTATTCCCCCATGAAGTGCAACTTGTCTTGGATAAAACGAGGCCTCATACAGCTGCATCATTGAAAAAATAAAAAAGTTACAACTGTTGAAACACAAGGAGGCAAAAACGAAAAAAAAGTTCTGGTCATTAACTACTTTTCAGGCGTTCGGCTTAAGGGGTTAAGTGATGTGTTATCTGTATTCTACAGGTTGAAACAAATCCAGCAAAACCAAACATGTAGGGTTTCCATTCTGTTTTGGTACCGTAAAAAAAAAAAAATTGTAACTTAAAGGGGTTGTCTCACTACAGGATTGTTGCTTTTTATGTTAAAGATCTTGCAAAAACAAGTGACTTTGCAATATGTGTCCATTAACAGTGTCCTACCTATTCCTAGATATCCCCTCTTGTATGGGCTGCATCAGCTCCTCAGGTCACTATAGCTACAGACCTGTTCCATCTCTCCTGATAGGCTGCCAGCACTGGTAGCTATAGCTACAGACCTGTTCTATCTCTCATGACAGTCTGCCAGCACTGGTTGCTATAGCTACAGACCTGGCTTCTACTGCAGCCTAGTAGAAGCCAGTAAACACGCCCCTGAATTCAAAGTGAAACCAAGAAAACAGGACTGAGGTAAGATGAATCAATGTAGTGAGACAACCCCTTACTAGTGAGCCAATGATATATTGACATAATAAAGATATGAAATACATGTCATAAAATATCAAAAAAGATTATGAGTAAAGTTCTATTGCTGGTCTCTGCATAGAGCCAGATGAGAGCTGGAACCTATGGTGCTGGTGAGAGGGATTAGGTAGCACAGAAGTGTCAGCTCTCCTGTACATATCAGTGGTTCAGCCATTTTATGTTTTGTAGCTTATTCACACAGCCCGAAAAGAATGACCTGTTTTGCAAAAGACTCCCAGTTCCTCGTGCGCTCACAGTCAAATCTCCCTAGCTTGAAGCTCAAGGTTAGATATGAAGGAATGCATTCAGGAGGCCCAGGATGTTGCTGGTTTCATTGTCAAGGATAAGATATGACTGTTGAGGGGCTGACTGCAAAGATGGGGGCTATTTGGAAATGTGCCAATGTGATATGCTTAAAGGAGTTGTCTCATTACGAGCTTTCAGCCTGTCAGTGTCCCTGGTAAGTTGAACTGAGGGGCGTGCTAGCTTGTCTGTCTGTTCTGCTCCCTCTCCCCCCTCCCATCAGCACACAGGCAGCTACGTAACTTCTATACAGGGGGGGGGGGGGGGGGGGGGAGGGGGTGTGCTCTCAGAGTTCACCCTGTGTTTGCCTGCCTAGGTCTGTTACAGGAGAGGGCTGATCTAGGAGTGTAGAGAGGAATATGAAGCTGTGTGCTAATAGAGCGAGGGGATGCATGTGTTTCCTATATCCCTGCTTAGCTTACAAGTCTCCACATCTCCAGCAACAACAAGGGAAGTGTTACTAAAATCAGGATGTCTCACTAATACAGGAGAACATAAAAGTATTCACATGCCTGATCTGTATAGTATTAGTATAGTCACAGTTCCAAAGACACATCATGATTATAGTAACAGACAGGGTCACTGCTGTCACATATATCTGTGTAGAGAGCAGGAGGAAGCAGGCACACACGGGTTAATCCATGGCAGCTCGGACACAGACGCCAGAGTCCTCCCTCCCCCCCCTCCTCCTCCTCCTCCACTACAGAAGCATTCTGTGCGGGAGGGGCTCTCTGCTCGACCTGTCTTCAAAGGTGATGAGTCATTCAGACCTGACAGCCAGTAAGATAAGGATCAACAGGTCGGCTACTATAGAGATTTGAGAAGGTGATGTAGTAATACTAACAGGGCTAGCTCAAAATCAGTAGGACATTTGTAATGAACATATATTGCAAAGCTGCTTGTTTTTTAAAGATCTTTTAATTAAAACCCAATCATTGTAGCGAGACAACCCCTTTAAAGGGGTTGTCTCATTACAAGCTTTCAGCGGTCAGTGAGCCTGGTAGTTGATTGAGGGGCGTTGCTTCTTGGTCTGTCTCTTCTGCTCCCTCTTCCCCCCTCCCATCATCACACAGGCAGCTCCTGTAACTTCTATACAGCAGGTGGGAGGGGGTTTGCTGCCAGAGTTAACCCTGTGTGTGCCTGCCTAGGTCTGTTGCAGGAGAGGGCTGATCTATGAGTGTAGAGAGGTCTGTGAAGCATTGATTACTAATAGCAGAGCAGAGGGGATGCAAGTGTTCCTATACCCTCTGCTTAGCTTACAAGTCTCCACATCTCCAGCAACAACAAACCCTGTCAGAACAGACACAGGACAGCTGGGAAGTGTTACTATGTGTCACTAGTACAGCACAGCATGAAGTATTCACATGCCTGATCTGTATAGTATTAGTATAGTGACAGTTCCACAGACACATCATGATTATAGTAACACACATGGTCACGGCTGTCACATCTATCTGTGTAGAGAGCAGGAGGAAGCAGGCACACACAGGGTTAATCCAGGCAGCACAGACACAGAAGCCAGAGTCCTCCCTCCTCCCCCCTCCACTACAGAAGCATTCTGTGAGGGAGGGGCTCTCTGCTCTGACCTGTATGAGTCATACAGACCTGACAGCCAGTAAGATAAGGATCAACAGGTCAGCTGCTATAGAAATTTGAGAAGCTGATGCACTCCTACTAACAGGGCTAACTCAAAATCAGTAGGACATTTGTAATGAACATATATTGCAAAGCTGCTTGTTTTTTAAAGATCTTTTAATTAAAACCCAATCATTGTAGCGAGACAACCCCTTTGAAGGGGTTGTCTCACTACAAGGATTGCTGCTTTGTATGTTAAAAATCTTGCAAAAACAAGTCACTTTGCAATATATGTCCATTAACAGAGTCCTACCTCTTGTATGGGTTGCATCAGCTCCTCAGGTCGCTATAGCTACAGACCTGTTCAATCTCTCCTGATAGGCTGCAAGCACTGGTTGCTATAGCTACAGACCTGTTCTATCTCTCCTGATAGGCTGCCTGAACTGGTTGCTATAGCTAAAGACCTGTTCCATCTATCCTGATAGGCTGCCAGCACTGGTTGCTATAGCTACAGACCTGTTCTATCTCTCCTGATAGGCTGCCGGGACTGGTCGCTATAGCTACAGACCTGTTCTCTCTCTCTCCTGATAAGCTGCCAGCACTGGTTGCTATAGCTACAGACCTGTTCTCTCTCTCCTGATAGGCTGCCAGCACTGGTTGCTATAGCTACAGACCTGTTCAATCTATCCTGTTAGTGTGCCATCTCTGGTCGCTATAGCGACAGAGATACTCTCTCTCTCTCCTGATAGGCTGCCTGCACTGGTTGCTATAGCTACAGACCTGTTCTCTCTCTCTCCTGATAGGCTCCCAGCACTGATTGCTATAGCTACAGACCTGTTCCATCTATCCTGATAGGCTGCCAGCACTGGTCGCTATAGCTACATACCTATTCTATCTCTCCTAATAGGCTACCAGCACTGGATGCTATAGCTACAGAACTGTTCCATCTCTCATGATAGGCTGTCGGCACTGGTTGCTATAGCTACAGACCTGTTCCATCTATACTGATAGGCTGCCAGCACTGGTTGCTATAGCTACAGACCTGTTCCATCTATCCTGATAGGCTGCCAGCACTAGTTGCTATAGCTACAGACCTGTTCCAACTCTCATGATAGGCTGCCAGCACTGGTTGCTATAGCTATAGACCTGTTCAATCTCTCCTGATAGGTTGCCAGCACTGGTTGCTATAGCTACAGACCTGTTCCATCTCTCATGATAAGCTGCCAGTGCTGGTCGCTATTGCTACAGACCTGTTCATCTCTCCTGATAGGCTGCCACCGATGGTTGCTATAGCTACAGACCTGTTCAACCAGGCTGCCAGCACTGGTTTCTATAGCTACATACCTGTTCCATCTCTCATGATAGGCTGCCAGCACTGGTTGCTACAACTACAGACCTGTTCGATCTCTCCTGATAGGTTGCCAGCACTGGCTGCTATAGCTACAGACCTGTTCAATCTCTCATGATAAACTGCCAGTGCTGGTCGCTATTGCTACAGACCTGTTCAATCTCTCCTGATAGGCTGCCAGCATTGGTTGCTATAGCTACAGACCTGTTCGCTCTCTCCTGATAGGCTGCCAGCGCTGGTCACTATTGCTACAGACCTGTTCAATCTCTCCTGATAGCCTATCTAGCATCCAAGAAAGGTGGGCAATTTCACAACCCCCACAGCAATCAGTTTTTGATCATGGGAAAGCTGTGCGCCTCCTGTAGGCAGGGGCGTCGCTAGGCTGTTTTATTCGGGGCTTGGGCCCCGAATAAAACCACCTGTGCCCCAAACCTCCCGGGCTCCAGGCCGCTGCTATGGGCCTGGAACACTGACTGGCCCTGCCACCCTTCAGCTGTATGTGCGTCCGCTGGACACACATACAGCCGAGGGCTTCTGCGGAGCAGAGAGCGAGCGCTCCCTGCCCCGCAGACAGTGTCGGACCGTCTCCGGGTCCGACACAGCGGGGCCGCCGGGTCTTCATTGCACTGAGGACCCGCCGCGGCCCCGTGCTGCTCAGCTGGCAGCGGCGCGATGTAATGACCTCATCACGCCGCTGCCTGTCCTCGGGCGCACAGTGCGTCACAGGCTGGGTGCCCGAGGAGCTGCCGGAGGAGCGCGGGCTGAAGAGGACAGAGCGCGCTCGCCGGGGGAGTTAAGGTGAGTATTAATGTTGTTATTTTTATAGCGTTTACCTGCCTCGGTGCCCCTATATACTGCCTGTGTGGCCCTATATACTGCCTGTGGCCCCATATATACTGCCTGTGGCCCCCTATACTGCCTATGGCCCCCGATACCTGCTTGTGGCCCCCTATAGGTGTCTGTGGCCCCCTATACAGCTTATGGCCCCATATACTGCCTGTGGCCCCCTATACCTGCCTGTGGCCCCCTATACTGCCTGTGGCCCCCTATACCTGCCTGTGGCCCCCTATACTTCCTATGGCCCCCTATACTGCCTGTGACCCCATTTTACTGCCTGTGGCCCCATTTTACTGCCTGTGGCCCCATATACCTGCCTCAGTGCCCCTATATACCTGCCTGTGGCCCCATATACTGCCTGTGGCCCCATATACCTGCCTCAGTGCCCCCATATACCTGCCTGTGGCCCCATATACCTGCCTGTGGCCCCATATACTGCCTGTGGCCCCCTATACCTGCCTGTGGCCCCATATACTGCCTGTGGCCCTATATTCCTGTCTGAGCCCCTATATACCTCTGACCTTGAAAGAGACTGACCCTATAGCTATAACCCTGCCTGACATTGACCCTATATATATATACCTGCCTAAGTACCCTATATTGGGGTATACACCTCCTAATTGAGGGGACCTATATACCTACCTAACTTTAAGGGACTTATATACAATTAAGGAGTTGCTGGAAATGTGAGGATTCTAAGATATTTGTGTCCAAATCCTCAGGGACGAGTATTGGCCGGGAGCAATCAGCATGAAGGTGTGAACCGAATGGAGAAGAAAAGGGAAAGTGAACGACACTGATCAGAAAAGACGTCTCCGGTGAGTCACTAAATGTAACTCAGTGTAATCACTTATATGTCTGCAGAGCGTCTACATACAACTAGTATCTATCACTATATGGTCACTGTATGGCGGTGGTATATGTAATCAGAGTCTCTGTACAGCTGATGTCACATGTGGGGGTTGCATTCGGTCAGGGTCTGGCAGGATTATTTGATCCTTAAGTAGTAATAGTTTGGGGTCTTGGTTTTGTAGGAGGTTTTTAGTAACAATCATTTGTCCGGTAGATTTGCTCCATGTGTAGGTGGATGTTTTGGTGACTGTTTAGGGGTATCACACTGTCATACGGAGGGGAGCGGTTTTGAAAAAGTAAATTTGCCATTGGTGATTCTCTATGTGCTGTGACTGCTGAGGCAGGTATATAGATATAGGGTCACTCTATGTGGAATATGCTGAAAATTAGTGACAGGAGCAGAAGGTTTTTCTCTGTAAAAACACATCATGCCGCAGTTCACAATGAGACGCGAAAAATGTCGCGTGAACCCCGCCCTACTGAGCAAAACACAAAAGGCCCGGGCCCCGGATGTTTTAGGACCCTAGCAACGCCCCTGCCTGTAGGGGATGGCCACTTTCAAAAGTTGTCAAGTATGCGTAAACCCTATGGAGCATCTGTGGGACTTTCTCAAACAGAAGGTGGAGGAGCACAAGGTCTCTAACATCCACCAGCTCCGTGATGTCATCATGGAGGAGGGAAGAGGATTCCAGTGGCTGCAACCTGTGAAGCTCTAGTGACCTCCAGGCCCAAAAGAGTTAGGGTAGTGCTGGAAATAATGGGGGACACACAAAATACTGACACTTTGGGCACAGTTTCTGCATTTTCACTTAGGGGTGTCCTCACTTTTGCTGTTACTTAGGGGTGTCCTCACTTTTGCTGTTACTTAGGGGTGTCCTCACTTTTGTTACCAGCGGTTTAGACATTGATGGCTGTGTCTATATAATGAGGGCACCAGATTTCCCCTGTTATACAAGCTGTACACTGACTATTTTACATTGTATCAGTGTCAGATCCTCAGTGTTGTCCCATGAAAATGTATAATATTTGCAAAAATGTGAGGGGTGTACTTACTTTTATGAGATACTTTGTATCACCCCATCACAGATTATAGTCTGCTTCTGAACGTTTCTTAATATATATTTATGTATTATATACATATATATATATATATATATATATATATATATATATATATATATATATATATATACACATATATATATATATATATAAATATATATATATATATACAGTATATATAATATAAATACAGTATTTTTAGATACAGTACATATATAAATAGATACATCTATATATGCTGTGTTTATATGTGTGTATAAATATACTGTATCTGTATTTATATGTGCTGTATTTATTTTCTATATACTGCATCTATATATAGATAGTGTGTGTCTGTGTACATATATATATAATATATATATATATATATATGTATATATATATACACATACATAAATATTTAGTAAGGATCGTTCATTACCAAACTATAATCTGTGATCGGGATAGATAACTATATTGTAGCTATATGTGATGTGTATGTATAGATACCTACATATATAGTACGGAACGTTTAATACCAGGTTACTATTTCTGATAGGGACACTTTACTAAGTGCAGACACGCAGGGCAGCTGGGGAAAGTGATAGACACTTCTGCAGAGAGAACATGAAGCGATAGATAGAAAGCAGGAAGTGAGGCAGCTGGAGGTGTAGTAGGCGGGGCTGTAGGCAGCTGGAGGTGTAGTAGGCGGGGCGAGAGTCAGCTGTGCTTGTCATGGGCGGAGCTGAGGCAGCTGGCAGTGTATTGGGCGGGGTATGAGTCAGCTGTGCGCGTAGTGTGCTGGGCGGTGTAGAGGGCGGGGCTGTAGGAAGCTGGGCGGGGCTGTATGAATATGGGCCGTGTAGTGGGCGGGGCTGTAGGAAGCTGGATGCGTATAGTGGGCGGGACATGAGTCAGCTGTTGGTGTCGTAGGCGGGGCTGTAGGCAGCTGGACAGTGTGGTGGGCGGGACAGAAGCCTGCTGGGTGTAGGGGAAGTAGTAATGCATTCTGGGACTTGTAGGAAAAACTGGCAGAACTACTGACACTCCCACCACCAGGAGGTTTCGCAGCCCAGCAGCAGCAGCGGCGTGAGCTGGAGGAGCACGGAGCCGAGCGGGGAGAGGTGTGCTCATGCAGGTAGGATGTGTGTGCATCTCTATCTGCCATCACAGCGCTTCCTGGATCAGCCCTGTGTGTGCATAGTGCAGCTCTGCAGGGATGACCTGTGTGCTGCCTGTGCACTGATTTCTTGGTTGTGTATAAGTGCAGGGTTCTGTGTGCACTGTGCTCTGTGTGCTGCAGACACTGTGCTCTGTGTGCTGCATACACATTGTGATCTATGAGTCTTTGCAGTTCTGGCTGGTGACTGTGCAGTGTGATTGGGTTGCACCCTCCTCCATCCTCAGCCCGGGGTCTGTGATAACATGCGGCGGCGGTGTGTGATCCCTGGTACGTTACCCTTGTGCTGTAGTCACACTGTGATCTGTATACAGTGAGAGGTGCAGCGTTACGCTGGCCGCACAGCCCCAAGCAGAGCGGAGTTACCTGGACAACCAGGGAGGGGGTCATAAGTTTCCCTGTAAGCCTACGTCTACACGGCAGTGATTGAGGCGAAGTCTCCACAGCGATGTAATGCCATCCAAAATCCGGCAGTATTATAACATCGCCGGACCGTGGATTTTGTTGCGGGTTTTACCCCACAGTCAGTTTTCGAATTTCCTGCCGGCCCCATACAGCGCGGCTACAGGACCCGGCGGATTTTCTATTGCGATCAATGGGGCACCAGTTACAGTGGGATTTTCTACTGCGGTCTATGGGGCACCGGTTACAGTGGGATTTTCTATTGCAGTCTATGGGCAATGGTTACAGTCGGATTTTCTATTGCGGTCTATGGGGCACTGGTTACAGTCGGATTTTCTATTGCAGTCTATGGGGCACTGGTTACAGTCGGATTTTCTATTGCAGTCTATGGGCAATGGTTACAGTCGGATTTTCTATTGCGGTCTATTGGGCACTGGTTACAGTCGGATTTTCTATTGCGGTCTATGGGGCACTGGTTACAGTCGGATTTTCTATTGCGGTCTATGGGCACTGGTTACAGTCGGATTTTCTATTGCAGTCTATGGGCACTGGTTACAGTCGGATTTTCTATTGCGGTCTATGGGGCACTGGTTACAGTGGGATTTTCTATTGAGGTCTATGGGCACTGGTTACAGTGGGATTTTCTATTGAGGTCTATGGGGCACTGGTTACAGTGGGATTTTCTATTGAGGTCTATGGGGCACTGGTTACAGTGGGATTTTCTATTGAGGTCTATGGGGCACTGGTTACAGTGGGATTTTCTATTGCGGTCTATGGGGCACTGGTTACAGTGGGATTTTCTATTGCAGTCTGTGGGGCACTGGTTACAGTCGGATTTTCAGCAGATTCGGTTTTTAGAATCCAGCCAAAAACCAGCGCTGTGTAGACACAACCTTACTGTCAGATTTTTAAGCGGATTCTAAATCCGCCAAAAATCCGCCTGTCGACCATCCCCATAGACGTCAATAGAAAATCCAAACTCTACTCCACGTGACTTGGATTTTCAAAGGTCGGATTTCAAAAAAGCCGTTTCTCACAAAGAACTTGCAACATGTTCAACAATCCACAAAAAAATTTACAATTGAAGTCAAACCGACTGGAAGACCATCTGCGCCCATTTGGGCGTGTTTTTTTTTTTTTTTTTTTTTTTACTTGATTTTTAAATTTCTGTGTAGGTATATGTAACTACACAAAATAGGTAGCTCTCTCTCTTCATGGCAAAACCACAGGGTTTTGTCACAAGGGCATTTCATGCCTGGTTTGTCCTTCTTCAGCTTTCAGTATGTTCAAAAAGAGGGATGTATGATTTGTTTGAACTGTATATCAAGTGACCCAGCAGGCTTGACATCACCATGCCTTTCCCCACAGTGTGCTGTTTAGGTGAAGAACTGTGAGTAGCTACAATGTAGCTGAGTGGTTAGCACGTCTGCCTTTCAGCATAGGGGGTCCTAGATTCAAATTCCTGCAGGAGCCAAACATGTGGAATTTTTTTTGTCTCAATGCACATATCTGATTTGTTGATTTGCACATACATTTGGACAGGAGTAGAATGACAGCACCTGGGGTTGAACACTCGCTCAGCAGTGAGTGTGTGAGATTACTAAGGAGTACAGAGGACAGGAGTAGAATGACAGCACCTGGGGTTAAACACTCACTCAGCAGTGACTGTGTGATTACTAAGGAGTACAGAGGACATGAGTAGAATGACAGCACCTGGGGTTGGACACTCATTCAGCAGTGAGTGTATGTGATTACTAAGGAGCACAGAGGATGGGAGTAGAATGACAGCACCTGGGCTTGAATAGTCGCTCTGCAGTTGGTGTGTGTGATTACTAAGCAGGGGTAGAGACAGTAGCTGCCTGAGAGAGACTGAGAGACTTTTTGATCTCCTCCTTTTAATCTCTGTTTTGGAAGTCTGGAAGAAGAAAATAAGGCAGTTCTGGTAGTGGTTATTTTTAACAGAGCTCACTGTGCAGTATATGGGACTTGTTAGTTGTACTCCTTGGATTGATGTGATTACGATGAGACTCGGACTCCATTTATATATTTTTGGGGTTTTTTTTGTAGCTCTTAAAAAAAAAAAAAACAAAAAAAAAAAAAAAAAAAATTTTTATTTTGTAAATCAATATTTATGCATTGCTATTTTCTGACTTTTTTTATTTTGCTAGAAATGGAGCTGTGTAAGGGCTTTTTTTGCAGGATGAACTGATGTTTTCAGTGTATCACTTTGGGGTTTATATAACTTTTTGATCACTTTTAATTCCATTTTATGTGCAGTAGGGTGAACAAAAATCACAATTTTGTTTTAAAAAATGGCGCTTATTGTGCAGGACAGATTTATTGGTTAGGTCATTATGCAGGCAGCAATATTAAATGTATGTACGTCTTAATTTTATTTTTTTTTTAACCATAAACTTTTTATTGGTCATATATAAAGTAGTACAAACAGAATACAGTATATATCATTGTAAGACCAAATTTCAACTTTTATCCCCAAAACACAACCAAGCCGTACTTTTTAATTTTTGATCTCATTTGGGGCGACTGGTGTTTGTAATGCAGAAAGGGAGCGATACGAGTTTTTAATTTTAACATCTCCACTTGTCCTTGCCTGTCTTTCTATGTATTGGGACTGTCTGTCACCATTGTGGTGATGTCACTGACACCCTAACAAAAGCTCCCTGGCTATGTTTAGATGGTGTATTGCAGCACACGCAGTTACGTGCCACCATACGCCTTCATTGGTGCTGTTGAAATTGCGCACAGGCCGGCTCGTGCCTTCAACACGAGGCAGCTCTCTTCCTGGTGTACTTTTCTATTCCTCGCCGCATAAGCACCCAAAAGAAGTGACCGGTCTTTTGGCTGTAAAATCACTGTCGTCTGAAAGATTTTACACGGTGCTCAATGGGTGCTTGAATTGCTTAAGTTTACTGTAGCTGCAGAGCCTACTTCAGCACAATTAGGGTATGTTCACACGGCTTATTTTAGAGCATAATTGTGCGCGTATTGTGCTTTATACGCAGCAGGGCTGTGGAGTCGGCAAGCCGAAGCCCCGACTCCGACTCCTCCATTTCCCAAACCTCCGACTCCTGACTCTCTCATACACGGCGCATGTTTAAGTGATAACTTTACTGTAGTAAAATGGTAACAATGTTTATCACCTTATGATACAATAATCAAGCTATTTAGGTAGAACAGACACTGACAAGCAAAAGGGTAACAATGTTTTGATCTTTTGAACACTTCTGGGTAGAGTTGAAGAAAAGCTGTATTTGTATCCAAGTCCAGTCTGCACCAACATTGGGAACGTGTGGAAGAGACCTGGGAACAGATTTTGGTCAAGACCTGCTTGAATCTAATTTAGAGCCCAGAAGGATTCAGGCAGAGCTGAAATCCAAAGGTGGATTTACCAAATACTAACAAAATAATAAAATATAAGATTTTGATTTTTAGGAGCAAAACAGTAGCAATGCAGTTATAGGAAAGAATCTGCAGAACTAAGCAGATACTAAATACTTGCAAGTCACATTTATGTATAAGATAGGTAAGATGACTGTATATAAAATTACAGTAGCCTCATGTACAAAGCTGTAGTGGATGGTGAGATATGGAGCCTGAAAGTCACAAGTTCAAACCATTGTTCATTTGTTGTCAGTGTAAAATATATTAATTGGACATGACTTTAGGACACAAAAAAATTGTAAATATGTAAAACCCTGCAGGAACATTTGTGGAGTCTCTGAATTTGTTCTGAGAAATAGTATCACCCCCATCAGATCCTGGATACATGACCTCACATCTGACCTCATTATTTCCAGGCTAGAGAACGGCCTCCCTACACTAACTTGGGTTGGTGGCAAAGCGGTGACCACAGGGGCAAATCTCTAACAAAGTCGGGTATAAAGGAATTGCCTCGGCCACAGTCAGTATTGATGAATGGTTGAACTCTTCTACTTCTTTGAAAGCAGGTGAAAAATTTTGCTGAAATCTGTTTGCCCTGGGGGCGGGATCTTTTCCCCTGTGGCAGCGCTTTGCCTGCTCCATGTCCATCAATTTACACCTCTATGATGAGGCTGAAGATTGGGAGCAGTAGCACTGGCCGGGACCCAATTCCTCTTGCTCTTTGCATCGAACTAACTGGACCAACTCCGACTCCTGCAAAATAGGCTCCGACTCCACAGCCCTGATACACAGCAAAATGCGCACCGCAATTGCAGTAATTCATAGAGAGCTCTGAATTACGCGTGGTCTCCCCGCGCGTACGATATGATCGTATCATACGCCCAGGGAGAGAAGTGGCAAGTCAATTGTTCATGGCAATTACATGCCGCTGACAATGCATGTTTAGGCGAATTCCGCGCTGATCAGCGTGTGCTTCCAAAACGCCCGGCGTATTGCGGCACGTACTATACGCGCCCCAATAAGCCATGTGAACATACTCTTATGCACCGAAGTATGCCCCACAAATATGCCGATTGAACATAACCTTAGGGTAAGTTCATACAACTGATCTGGATGCTGAATGTTTTTTGTCCAAATCCACATCAAAACCTCACAATGCTGCACTTTTCAGACGAGGTTCTGGACAAAGTTTTCCAACCCTGTTTTCTTCCTAAAACGCCCATACAGATTAATAGCCAAGGCAAAAAAAAAGTCAGTGAAAAACGCGTAAAAAAAAATCGCGTTGAGCTTTTGGACGAGATTTTGGAGCTCTCCATTGATTCCTATGGGGATTTTCAGTGTCGAAAATGCCTCAAAAATGTACATGAAACGATTTTTTCAGCACGGAAAACGCGTGGAAAAACCTTGTGTGAACTACAAGACTGCTTTACATATGAATTAAAGAAAATGAACTGGGGGCGTTTTGGAGGCTTTTATTACGCTGTTTTAGGCCCAGAAATGCTCCAAAAACAGAGTCAAAATCAGCCACATGAACCCCTAGGCTCGTGGGTTATTGTGGAAGCTATCGGCACCGAGGATAATGCCGTGGGCTGCTGATGGAAACAGAGGGAGCTCCCTTGCACGGTCTTTCCTTCAGCTGCTGTGGTTGTGATTGATCGCGGCAGCTAAGGCCATGTCCCCACTGCACGGGTTTGCGGTTTTTCAGACTGCCTGAAAAACCGGCCGAAAATGAGCACAATGGGCTCCTATGGAAAACCCGTGCAGCAGTCCCCACTGCACGGGTTTTCCGTCCTGCGGTTTTTCCGCCCACGGTCCGGCCGCAAAACATTGTGCAAGCACATTCTTCCGTCCGGAATCTGTGCTTCTCAATGGGAGGGGGGATGGCTTTTCTTCGCTCATCGCAGAAACCCCCCCACCCCCCCCCTTCTGCGCGGTCGTGGGGACGGCCGCAAAACAGGACAAATACCGGCCGGCAAAATGTCCAGTATTTGTCCTGTGCCGTGGGAACGCGCCCTAAGGCTATGTTCACACGGTTTATTTCGGGATGTATTTACGGACGTATTTACGTCCGCAAATACGTCCCAAAATACGTTTTCAAATAATGAACAATTAGATTAGCATTGATTCCAATGTAAAATACGCTAGTCATTACACGAGGCGTATTTTGAACGTATTTGGGGGTAAATACTCGTAAAAACGATCGTAAAATTAAGTCCCTGCCTTATTGAGGCGTATTTTTCAACGAAATCCCCCTAGTAAAGAATGGGGAATGATTTTTGAGCAAAATGTCCCACTTTTTTGGGCACGTATTGAAACGATTTGGGACGTATTTGCGGAGTAAATAGTCCGTAAATACCCCTGAAATAAGCCGTGTGAACATAGCCTAAGGGTTTAACATGGGGGTTTCCCGAAAGCTAGGGCCTGCCGACAGCCACGGAGTCATTGTAAATGGTGGCTTATTGTTGGGGGCCCGCCGTGGGAAGTCGTTCGGAAAAACTATTTCATCAGGGGTTTTAAAACAAAAAAAAAAGCCGTAAGGGTATGTTCTCACGCGTGTTTAGTCCGGTAAATCGTTTTACATGGTGTTTGGATCCATCTCTCGGGCCCCAAAAACCCCTCAGAAAAAAAGCAAGGATTTTTTATGTTTCAATGGTAAAACACATCAAAAGTTCACATGCTGGGGACGGGTTTTTAATTGCAAACTTTCGGATCCCCAAAGACTGACATGTCAATTCTTTTATCCGAAAAACGCAGCAGGGGGGTTTTTAAAAATATAGAAGGATCCCGCTGCAGCCAAAAGCAGCCAAAACCCGCAGGGTGTTGGATGCGTTTTGGGTGAGATTTTCGGACCAAACACTGTGAACAAGCCCTTTCACACAGGCGTTTTTGGTGAGTTTTAACGCGCTCCAATTAAATCCTTTATTACCCGCAAGTTTTTCACTTCCTAAACTGTTTGGAAAGTGAGTTGATCAATTAGTGTGTTTTTAATTTACAATCTTCAACACGGAAGAGTACTTAAGGCCCTGTTCACACGGCTTTAAAAAGGGCCCTATTTCTGTCCGTAAAACGCCCAAGGCCCAATTTCGGGCCCAAAAAAGGCCCCTTCATTACGGTAAATCCAGTTCCATAGAGAAATAGGATTACGTTTTTCCCCCTCCCGCCCCCCCAATCCGCCGGGGGGGGGAGTAATTCAATTCAATTTCTGCGGGTATCGCGCCGCTAGCAGTGATAGTCTATGGGCCCGGCGAAAGTGCCGGCCCCCCGCTTACTCCCCGTCCCCGCCCCCGTCCAACGGGTAATTTCGGGGCGAATTTCGTCCCGCA